>JAOXNZ010000166.1:14931969-14954117 GCA_028566095.1 Kryptolebias brasiliensis
GGATTTTATACTTTATATAAACTAAATTACAGTTTGGCCACTTAATAATAATAATAATATTAATAATAATAATAATAATAATAATGCATTCCACAAATTATAGTGAAATGTTAAGATCTTTCAGTCTTGTTCCCTTTTTCTTTATATTTGGTGTAAATTATTCATAGGATCCACAAGGTTTGCACTCAGGTTATTATTGAGAGAACAAGCTGTGATTGCAATTGCTAAATGTCTGCTACTTGATAACAGATGTGCAAAAAAGTAAATGCATTTGCAAGTGACAAGCTTGGATTGATATTCTAAGTGTTTAATTACAATTAACAATAAATGTATTTATGCTTTGTTGCTTGTGCTCTCAGTTATACATGTATGTAATTCACTACCTGTTATTTGTGGGTGAATTATGAGATACTTTCCAATCATTCTAAAAAGATCTAACAATATTTTTAGTGATCATATCCTCACACAAAAAAGGATTTTGCTAACAGTTGCTTTCACAGGTTGGCACTTAAAATGCAGATGATTTACATGTATTGGACAGAAAATTTGAATTTGTTTGTCAGTATTTTTTTAACAGAAGTCATATAAATTGAAGAGAGAAGTAGGCAAATAATACATTTTTGATTCTACTCTGTCTAAACCAGACCTCATTCTGGTTAAAATGTTAATTGACAATATGATAGTCTTTAAGACACTGCAAATAAATAGAAGAAAGACATTTTGTCACCAGAGTTTGGAAAAGAAAAACAGGAACCCCTGGGACTTTTCAGAAAACAATCTTTTCTAACTCGACTTGGTGGTTACTGATCTCTTCGCAGGGCAGCTGCCTCACTTGTGTTAATATGACAATTTCCAATAAGTTTTAAATTAAAGTGATTCTTTTATTGTTTCTCTTTTGAATATAAATACTTTACTCTATGTTGTTGTCAGGCTCACATATTAACAAAATGAGCCTGTCAGTTGCAAACACATGCCTTTTTAATTTGCCATTAAGTTTCCCCCCTTTTTTTTTCTACCTTCCAGCAGTTTTCAGGAAGTTAGTCATGTTGTTCTTTCACAGTATTAGTTTTATAGTGAGCCTTTTTGTGACTATCTACATTTGTAAATACCTAATAATTTTCTTCATTTGACTAATATTTGGGAATGTGAAGACACTGTTAGGCTTTGAACAGGACAAAGACTACAAGCAGTCCAACCCTGAGGTTCACAAACTAATTTGGAAAATAAAAGGAGATTTCAAAAGGATTATCAAGCTAAACTTCTTAATAGTTTTTCTCCATATAACTTGATTGTAATCACCAATTCATTATTGTATTTGCATGCAGTTTATGAATACCATCATGTAATTTGAGGATACCTCTAATCTTTCAAATGTGCTTGGCTTAACTTCAAAATAAGGTGAATTAGATTATCATTTTTATTTTTATTTAATCTACCTGCATTTCATGCTTCTAGATCTCTCTAAGCCCTTATCTACTGAGGTGACATTGTCATAAACAATAACATAATGGTAGTCAAAACTACAACACAATTTGTGGTATAATGGAAGTTTTCTCATGATTTACCCTGTAGTAGTATTTAGTCATTTGTCCAGTACCCTGACTTTCCTCATACTGTTTTTTAAGGTAAGGTTGTTCATGCACTTTTGTTTAGCAGTCCAAAGTGCGCTATTTGAATTTTCCTGAGAGGGTCAACACTATCTGCTTTTCACTCTTAACTAGCTTGAAAGGTTATTTGCAGATGCTTCTTGGCCCTAGTGTGATCCTGAGCCACCTCTATTGATTGAGTGTTCTGCCTCCTTCCTTTACTTTCCTCTCTCAACAGGTCCCAGCTCTCATCGCTGCCCCAACACTCCAAGTTAGTCTGTTTTCTCACCTACTGCATACTTCCCACACATGCAGCCTTTCTTCTTCACTCTCTCGCTCTTGAACCCATTCCCTTGTTGCAATCTTGACAGACATCACAAGCTTACAAGCTTGTAGCCTCTGGCACTCCAAGGATGCAGCAATGGCCTTCCCCTGGCTGTGAACTTCCCACAACACCTTTATGATGCAGAAGCAGAGGACACATGGCTTTATGGATAGTTGAGCAGAGCGGACAGTTACATTTGTTGGGCATTAGCCTTGTGGTTTCACCCTCCATTTAACCAAAAACTTAGGCCTGCAAAAACACATACACATCCATGGTAATGTGTTCAGTGGCCTCTTTGTGTGATAGTATTAAATTTGTATAATTGGTCAGGCCTCATCGTGTAAAGTGGCCGGGGCTACCAGTCATTAGCTATTAGCATTAAAGCAGTAATAAGCATGCAAAGGTTCTCACCTGAAAACATGGCTTTTGACCTTACAGATATGCTCAGCCAAAGATGCTAATGTTAATATACATTAAAGACCTTTTTTAATTGTCTGAACTTTGTCACTTCAAGGGCATGCAGTATGTAAGGTTAACAATGTTCCGTCTTTAACCTTATTGGTTTTTCATGCATTGAGTACTGTTAACTTTTCACCCATAGAGTAGGTTCTCTGCATTTAGGTACATAGCCTTGCCAAGTTCAGAAGTCCAGTGTGAATTTGTGTTGGTAGATTAGCAATAAGTCATCCCATAACCCAGCAATGAGGAATCTAATAGGCAGCAGGAGAGTTGTTTGAAATTAAACCAACCTAAGTTCAAAGTGCTATTGCAGTACAAAGTGATATTGTGACTTTTTGTTGAAATTTGTGGGTGGGGTTGTTCTGTTCCCACCTGTACCACCAAGCTCAGCTGGTGGAGCCGGAGAGATGTCTGCCTCATGCTTCCTTCAAGGAACATGTTCACTTGGTCACTCATGTGCATCTCCGTCCCAACCTCACCTCTGTCGTCACTTAGCATGATGATATCACCAAATGTCACCAGCCTGTTTCAACATGTGCGCTATGTATTTTATTTTATTTTTTCCTCTCCTCATGCATTGTTGAAATACATGCACCTCCTTCACCGTTACACAGCCACCTCATGGTCCCACTGGCAGCTTCACTCACCTTGTGGTTCGACCATTGTTTCTTTAAGTCGATTTGCATTTTTGATGAAAAACAGCCAAGTCTTACTGTTTCCTCTTTTCCCTTTCCCTCTCTTACGCTCTCACAGGAATGAGGGAGCACCCACCCATTCCTGTCATTGACCTGGCTGACCACATTGAGAGACTTAAAGCCAACGACGGCCTCCGGTTTTCCCAGGAGTATGAGGTAAGAGCAACACACCACTGCGGTGCCAGTGATTTCTGCTCTTTGAAGCATATAAATGGGTTTCTTTGTTATTGTGTCATGGAGGACCTTTTTCTTTTTGATCTCATATGCATGTATTCTAATGGATTATGGAAGAGTTTTTTCATAGACATTCTTCAGTCATTTTTACAACTCCATTACCAATCCCACTAGGAAACCAACACTTACATTAAATGCTTGGAGAAGCGCTTTCACAAAACTAGCAGGTGGCGAGTCGCTTAAGCAATCTGTGTTCGTCTTGCTGTTTCCCTGAAGAATGTGTTTTTTGCAGGCGGTCTCTCCAATGCAACTCAGTGAGGGATTATCTCTTGTCAGTGTTCTTCACCAGAAAAAAAGGAAGGTGGGGTGAATTTGCATTTAAAGTGGTACATAGTTGGTTTTTGGTCTGAGCAAGGCCAGATGAAGAAAAGAGGCATCCTTGAATACAGAAAAACGCGATTTGTCTTTTATTTATTTGCTTTGATTGTTGGATCTGCCTAGTCTAATCAACCCTATTGGATCCAACTAGAGTGTTGTAGTGGTTTTGGATCTTTGCTTTTAACTTTATCTAGAAGGTCATGTTCTTACCTGTGTCACTGTGTTTATGGCCAGTGTTACGATGGAAAGAAATGTTGCTGTGCAGTTTTCACTCTCCCAAGAGAAATAAAAAATTTATTTTGCTGTCCTCCTAATATCACATGTCCAAATTTAACTTTTTATACCTAGTGTTTGCATGAAAGCAACCTTAATTCACATATTATATATCTGTTTTATTATTAATATGTTGTGTTGGCATCATAACGTAGAGTTTTTTTCCAGTATAACACTGTGTTTTGTGTTTTCTTTGCTTTTGAGCAAGTAAACTCTTATTCTATTAAAATTTCATGCATGGACTTTTCTCAGCTGTAGCACTGCCAGTTAAAAGCAAGGTTTTGTAATATAAAAGCTGTAAAATTTTGGCCTTTCATATTTTTGGGATGCTGTGGTTTGTAGTATTTTGAATGATTTGATTGTTCACTATGGGGTTATCTCACTTTTTTTGCCCATTTATAACAGTAATTATAAAATAAAAGTTCTGTAATGTATAAACAAAAAATGATTTTATATTCCTACTTTTGCTGTAAAATTTCATATTTTAAAACATGGAGAATATATAGTCAATTATTTTTGTCAATTTCCAGTGAAATTAACAGTAAATAGAGAGATTATTAGGCCTTGATAAAAATCTGAACTTGTGAAGTGATTTAAGTTTTACTTTGTTTTATTAATTTAATTGGTGTAAAGGAACCTAACCAGAGAGAGTATCTTGAATGACAGCAGGCAAGTAGTCCAATTCCACTGCAAACACTCCCTGCAAAAGTCATTCCAACCAGGGAAGACCCCCTCCATCAGCTAGCAGATGGCTAGTTCTCCCTGTGCCAGCTGAGGAGCTGTGGCAGAACCCATGGCGCTTTATCACAGTCACGTTCACCGGCTGCTCCCATTGTGCCGTACCCTAAGGCACAAAATTTGTACAGGCTTTGCCACTTCCTGCTACCCAATGTTTTAGGCAGCCTGACACTTCCTTTACCACCAACGCCAGTCCGCATCATGCTGAGCAATGAACACAGTGGATAATGAGCAGAATTTGTCAATCAGGCATGCTGCAACTCTCAAGACTGTTTTTTTTTTTGCCAGAAGCAACGTCACACCATAGTCATCATGAAGCTATCATTATGATCATTTGAAAATACTTCCAGTGCTTCACTGAGAACACCTTGGGCATTTGTTTCTCACCTCTCTACCTAACTTGTTTGCTAGTTGTCATCCCTCTAGTATCCCTGCTGTGTTCACTCAGATCTCAAATGAATATGACATGTTTTGACTGCAAATGAAATCTTTCCCTTCATAGTGCCGGGCACAGGCAGAGAAATTGGCAGTGCTGAGCTCATCAGCAGCAATAGGCCTCTGCCCCCATGACTCTCAAGGCTGAGTAATTTGTAGCTGTGATGAAGGATTTGTGCATAATCTAATAATGCTGTATTTGCTTCTGTGCTGTGCTTTGCAAAAAAATAAAAAATACTCTTGCTGGTTTTGTCTGCAGCACATTGCTTATCTGCAATCACAGAGAGCATCCTTTTGCCTAATTGATGGAGATTTCTTCACCGACATGATGAGTTTGCTAATGCTTTCTGTCTGAGCTGGAATCAAATTGGCCTTTGATCTGTGTTCGACTGCGACCCAATCATCGTTCATTATCTCTGACTACAGGACTTTTTTATGAGCTGTTCAGAGAGTTATTGGTGGAATGAGCACAGCGAGACAGTTGTAGAACGAAAGCTGACAGAATAAAGACTTTTCTGGAAATTTGAAGTAAATTCTGTCCACCGAATCAAAGTCTGCAGAGGTATAAACAGAGTTAACCTGAATGACAAATGGAGAAATGTGAAGCCTTCCTAAAAATTACAAATGAAACTAGAGTAGGTGTCAGACCTGGGAAATATACGAAGCGTATCATATCTTCCACCTACACGAGAAAAAACACTGAACGTTCGCACCAAAACTGGCCACCTTGAGGAGAGAGATGGAGGAAAAGAGTGTGAACAAAACCCCCAAAAAGACAAATTAATGAGAGACGATCACATTCATAAACACGTTTGAGCCAAGATACTATTAAAAGACACACTTTAATATTTTATCGTTGCTGTTGTAGTTGTCGTAGGGCATAAGTGATTTTATGCCTCCCTTATAAGTTAAAATAAATGTATTTTAAATAGAATCTGGCTCAGCGAATCCACTGGACACGAAAACACAAGCGTGCGCATCAGTGCCCTTCTGCGTTCACACTCCAAATAAGCATCCTGCCCACATCTGCGTGGGTTTGCACCGAATGCATCACCAGGGACCCAAACATAATAAACAGGGAGTCACCAAGATGCTCCTGGGGTCAGCCATTTCTTTTCTTTTACATGAATCTCTACAACCTAATTATCACTTCCAGGAAATCTGATTCTGCTCGTAGAGAATTAGGTATGAGAGGTTCATATGGATTTTTATTTATATCTATTTATGGTGGTGTTGATTGGGCAGCAAGTCCAAACGAAAACCAGTGGGAAAGGTCCTCAGTGGAAAACCTACAGTGTGAATGGGATTTGACATGGTGGGACTGGTTTCTAAAGAATACAGATGGATTTGAGCTGTGATTCATATCCTATTTGCATGATGGGGGGGAATTATTCTAGAGAGACTCATTTTAGAATATGAGGAAGTTTAAAATGTAAGGAATTTCATGGGTAATTGTGGATCTTCTTAGGGTAATTGGGTGGATAGCCCTCCAAGGAAGACCCTTAACACACTCGACATCTTTCACGCTTTCTACGGCTGCAAGCAAGTCCTGAAATTAGTATTGTGGTTGAAGCCTTTGAAAGTCTTTTGGATAACATTTGCCTAATGTAGTTACTAAATTGAGCCCATCGGGATTATTAGCAGCAAATCAAGGTCTTGTTCTTCAAACTGTCTGTAGCAGAGGAGAGGATTTTTAAGGAGGTAATTAGACGCAGAAAGGGCTGAGACGCGCTGAGTGTTTGGAGAATCAGAGTCTGGGTAGATTGGAAGATAAGTCCCATATAAAATGCAGAAACAAAAGCCGAGTAGTGATAAGGCAGATGGATCATCTTGTTTATGAACGAGGACCTGGGAGGAGGAGCATTTAGGGATACTTTTAATAGGATTCTAGAGTAAAACACAGATTTGCTGGATTGAGTCAGTGTGTACGCCTTGCATAATAACGTGTTTTACTAAATAACTATGCATTATCGTAGATTAAAATCTTTCGGAAAGAAAGGGGGCATTAATACAGCAAAAGACTTACTGTAAAAAGTTGTTACCTTACTGTGTGTAAAGTTTCTACATTTTGTACCACCACAAGCTTTGTCTCTTACCATTGTTAGCCTATGGGAACCTTAAAGGAAATTCATACTACCCTGCCTGCTCAACCATTTACTCAACTGTCTGTTAGGATCAGGTGGATCTTTCTGCGGGCTCAAAAGGCGGTGCCAAACACACGACAGACGACTAAGACCATAAGTCAAACCACAAGCAGAGGAGGAAAAACAACAACTTGTTCCAAAAAAACGGTCATAAGAGTTTGCTATTTCTACAGTTGGATAATTCGTCACTCAGAGACCATAAGAGTAGAAAAAGTCCTGATGAGAAATCTCTTCAAGTTTTTTTTCTTCTGAACTGTTGACAAGCCAGTCTTCAGTTGCTAATCTTCTCCAAAATTACCATAGATAACTAAGCCTCACAAAAAATACTGGATGGATTTTACAACAGTTTGTATTATCACCACCTATTAGCGGAAAACTGCGAATCCCTGGAAAGTTGTACTGCAGCTAATAAAACAACAGTAAGCAAGGGCTTGAGACAGAATACATGTTTCCTCATCTGCTCGACTGCGAGGTTGGACTGATGTAAAGTGAGCTCATCTGTACCTGTTCCTGAAGCTCTGCCAAGTCTTTCGGGCTGCCCAGACGTTTGTGTCTATGCAGACTGTGTCACCAGCATCAAGTGCAGCGATTAAATGCCCATTCAAAAAGTGGCGCCAAACACACAACAGACACGGCTGTGAGACCAACCCATAAACTGGATATATTGATAGACCTCTCACAGGACCCTGGAAGTCGAAACTGGAACAGGACCAACCTTACTTGTTTCGGTACAAGTTTAAATCTTGTCCCCTCCCATGTAAATAAAAGGGACTTTGCTGCTGGTAAAATTTTAAAAATGAACAATAAATACACCTCAGATCATTTCTTTCAGATGTCGACTCTTGTCGATTCATGTAGTTCTTATCTTTCTGCTGTATGTTCAAATATTCATTTTTCTAACACGTTTAGCTGTAATTAGTTATTTCATGCTTAAAAGAAAGGTCATGTCACACCTTGATTGCGTGTGGGGGGAGTAGGCAGGACTTAAAGCTACACATCCCTCGTGCGCAGACTCTGGTTAAAAAACATTCAACATGGCAGCTTCTGCAATCTGGGTCCTGCTGGCTTCAATTCCCAAAAAGAAGAGAAGGTGGGGAGGCTCGGTCTTTTTATATATACAGTGTGTCTTTAGCCCAACCACAAGCAGAGGAAGAAAAACAACTAGGATGCTTGTTTTGATGAAATACTGTGAGAAGAAATTTCTATCAAAAATTGAACAAAGTATCATGCAGGAACAACAAGGACACAAATTGCTTCAAATACCTGTAGAGAAACCAAAGTTCTTTTCATCTTTTCTTATGAATTAATAGATGGCAAACCAGAGCATCATTGCCACCTAGTAGACTGCAGTAATAAATGATAGACTCCTGACTTGAACATGGTGCAGCTGACCCAAAAATACCATGTGATGTCTGTGCATGTGCAAATTTCAAAGCTGAGTGATGGTTTTTTTTGTTCTTCCCTCAAGATTGACAGCGACCATCTTTAACCAACTTTTCCGAAACATATACAAACTTTAGATTACCAAAAAAGTGTAGGTCTGTCAAAATAAGCAGCAACGCTACACAACAAGCAGAAAAAAATTCAGTGCAACAATATTTCAAGAGGGTCATTTTACACAGGGTCAGCCCACATCCACTGATCCCTACGTCTTACATTATTATGTTGATCAGCTGAGTACAAACATGAAATTATTTGGATTAAATGGCTCTAGCCTGACCACCTTTTTCTGCCTTCTCTGCAGCCTACATCCACCCCAGTGACTCTGTTTCACACTGTGGGTGATTTAATGAATGTCATGTTTGTCATAAGCGTCGTTCTGTTCTGTACTATGGGGGGTCTTTGCTTCTGCTATTAGGTGCTAGAGCAGAGCCATACAGGGAAATATGGACCACTGCAAACTGCTACAGTAGAGTCGGAGGTTGAGACAGATTATGGATCTGAAAGCTCAGAAACAACAAAAAATAAAAGACCAGGGCAGGTTGACTTATTATTATTATTATTATTGTAATGTATATTTCTTCTCTACAACATATGTCTGTCATTTTAGGTATTTCCAAACAAACAGAAATTTCCCTTACACTCTTTTCACTCATGTAATGATTGCACTGTATAGCTAAAAGGACTAATTCACTAACCTGGAGTTGTTTGTTCATGTTGACAAAGAAAATGGCTTAGTGCCATATCAGTGTGTTTTCTTACACAACAAGCTGGTGTCACACAAACCAACATGTTTCACATGGTTAAATCATATAAAGATATTTATTTTCTTCTCCACTAGCTACAACTTTGTTTTGATAATCTTCAGCAAAAACTGCCACACATGATCTTTTGACCACATCTCACAAAAACTATTGGATGAATTTTACAGCAGCTTCTAGACTGCAGGTGTTCCTAAACAGGAAATCAAAGTAAATCTGGAATCACGCAACAAACAGAAAAGCAGATGAATTATTAAAGCCAATCTTTTCACATAAATGCACGCATCAAGAATCATTCCTCCCAATAACCTTGTCTTCTTCAACTTCTTCTGTAGAAACTAGTGCCTTGAGATTACTTTTCTTGTGAACTAGCCCTATATGAATTAACCGAACTGAAAGGTTCCCATGGCATCTACTATGCAATGATGAAATCCCATCATTGTTGGCTAAATCTACTACAATTTACACACATTGAGTGAAAGTTTGTCGCACTCACATGAGTGTCATAAAGGTATTTATTTGAGCGTTCTGATTTGCTCTCTGTGGTCGAAGCAGGACAATTATTAGGACACAGTCAAAAGTTAGGAGCAGAATTGTCTATAACGTGAGTGCTGGATAACAGGAAGTTCTCCCAGATGGTGAAAGAGGGATTTCCACAGCTGGGTTTGTCAGACAAAGCTTAGCTCCCCTGATTGATCTGTCTCTCATTAAAAAAAGCTCAGCTGCGTCTGAGACTGGGAACGCACAGAAAAACACATTTAGATTTTGCTCAGATGAGTCCCGATTGCTGACAAAACCTCTTGAACCCTAAACTCATTATACTGTATATGAACTGCAGCTCTGGAACGGAGAGCGCTGCTGTGCCACAGGAACGCTGCACACAAAGTGGCCCACATTAATGCATCATTTCTTTTTACAGTCATCCTTAAGAAGTAGCCCCTTAAAACTGTTTGCCACTGCCACCAAACACACAATAGCCTTGTCTCACACTGTACATCTAGATGTGCCTTTTTCTCTAATTCTTTGCAATGTGAATCTGTACAGAGAATTACTAAAAATTCTGATTCAACTAAACAACAAATTGCTTCAGTGTGATGCATGAGAGGTCGACTTGTACGACTGCTTTCTGAAAACTGCGCAAAACTGAATAGCCTCACAATCTGAAAGTCATTTTTCTTGTTTGTCAACATCAGATTGGACAAACCGATTGTGTCTGTAATAGTTTGTGAAGCCTCTGAATGAGCTTGGAGTTCGCCACTCTTCTATTATTTGACTTCTTTTGTCGTCTCGTGTTTGTATTTCTATACAGAAGTCACTTTTTTTTTTCTTTTTTTTTTACTTTCCACTCATGCTGAAACATTTCCAGCTCGCATGGATACATCTTTATGTCAATTCGCACAGCCCAGAGCAACTTCAAGTCTTAATAGTGTCTTTACACTGACCAGAGCTGTTGTTACACCATCAGGCCAAAAAAAATAAAAAAGTTGCCAGGGCCAATATCGTTTTCTCTGTCGCTGCGAGGGCTTAAGCGAATCTTCCTCAGTTCAGCTCGACAAATCTCTTTAGGCCAGACAAGGTTAACTCTGATTTGAGAGGGTCTCAAGGTGAAGGGGAGGATTTTTATGTGAATTGAGTTGGGGAGACCAGGGGCTAAATAACCAAATTTAGCAGCTCAGAAACTTAACTTCTTTAGCTTACAATGCGTATGTACTGTATGTGTGTGACTGAATACTTCTTGTCATCCTGATAGGTAGGGCTGCGTGTTTTGGATTTATTTACTGCCACTGTACTTTGTGCATATTTTGAAGGAGACAACAACTGTTTCAGAGCAGTTGAGTGATATTTACAGTAATGTAAGCTATTATGAGCCAGTTTTAAGGCAGGGTCAGCACTTGAAATGTGAAGATGATTCTGGCTTGGAGCTTTGAGCCCTGGGCTACAAGGAGGGGGGGGGCCCTCAACTTGCAGTGGCCTAACAGAATAACAGCAGCTGTTGTATAAAATAATGTTTCTCTCTCTCCAAAGTATAATACCACAATCTGGTGGTATCTTTATAACTGTGTAGTGATATTCTAGTCAAATATAATGCTCTGTTTGTAAAATAAATACACCTGACCACAGATAGTAATCAGTGAGCTAAAGCCTTTCCTCCAAATCAAATACACATATTTCCCTCAGTGCTGTGGTACCATTTTGCCTTCCAGATTATTTTAGAGTGATGTGAGTTGCAGAGAACTGAGAATAGGACACAGAGGTGTCAACAGTTTCTTCAGTTATATCGGGACTGAATGAGACTTGAGTTGTGCTGCTCAAAGTGTAAAAAAGAAAAATTACAAACATTTGGACACGTATGCATAAGGATGTGTGTGTGTGTGTGTGTAGGTGTGTGTGTGTCAAAGACTAAAGACAGCATTTTGAAATGACTTTCAACGTGTGATTAGAAAACAAGCAATATGCAAACTTACTGTTATCTGGATTATAGTTTGTTTACCCAACACTTCAGTTTTTCTCCTATTTCCTTTCTCAGTTGTTGGAAAAGCAAGCAATAAGCAAAGCTCAGTCTCAGCACAGCGACGCTGACAAAACTAATTTAAAGTTGTGAATAGCCTTCACCCTCTGTTCAGAGAAAAAGGTGAGTGGCTCTTCAGCAGAAAATCCTGCAGTTTGTCTTGAGGATGGCCTCTTACATTGTGCAATTGACAGCGCTTTAATAAAATGTAATAAAACATTTAAAGACCATATAAAAACTTCTTCCTCATACGTTTTTAAGAATAGCGTGTTTTCAGAGGATGCTGGATTAGGTTTCTGTCCACCTCCAGCCACTTTTTTCAAACGTCCCGACATCATTTTCTTTCTCCTGCGATCTGACAAAGTCAATACTGCCGTGACACCAGCCTTCAAGCTCAGTGTAATGGAGGCAGAGACGATGTTACACTTCAAGATACATACTTGTAATGACAGCTCAATTACAGAGTCTCAAACATCGTTTGTCCTCGGTGATCGGGGGCAGAGGAGCAGTCAGTGCAGCATCAGACAAAATAAAAATGTCACACAGATCCTTGTTTGCATTGAACTGCAGCTACGGAAGCTAAATGTTTCTGTTTATATGCTTCACTGCAGTGCAGTTAGATAGTATCATAGCCCCAAAAAAACGGATAAAAGTCTCAAGAAAAAAATTTCCTCACTCGCCAAGTGACACATACAAATTGGGTGTTGCCAGAAGGCGCTCTTAGGGTCACCTGCAAAACGTTAAACCACTGGAGGTCAGCAAAAACAAGATTTTCAGTTTGTCTTAAATTACTCACCATAAAAACATTTGTTTGCTTAAAGCTTCACTAAGTCAGACAGTTGTCAGTTTTTGTCTGCTGATGAAAGCTTCCGGCTGCAGGCCCTCAGTTCTGTTCATCTTTCTGCAGAAGACTTAACTTTTGAAACAGGTCTCAAACTTTACCTGTAATGTCCGTTCCTCTGTCCTCGTCAGAGTCCTCGTCTTTCACGTCTGTTTTAATTTCATCTTTCATTTCTGGCACAAAGAAGTCTGTCTGGCGAGACAGTGGAACCATATAGTTGATGGCGTCTGACCTGTAGATCTCAATAACTGGGAAGGCACACAGCTTCCGCTCCTATGCAAATGAAACACAAAACAGAAGAAAAGGTGGATGACATTATCTCACAATATCATCAGACAGATTCACTGAATTTATTTTAAATCTTGGCACAGAAGTCCCCGAACGCAAGGACATTCCTGAATAGAAGCAGGCGTCTATGAAATGTTGTGCAACAAATTATTCTAGTCTCTAGAAAAAGAAAAAAAAACTCAGCTAGTATAAACTCTGAACATGTGGCCAAAAGAATTAAGACAATAAGTAGCAGCCTCGTGCTGACCAGAAGCACTGATTAACTAAACAGCAAATAAAAGCAGTTTGCTGGTCTGGAGAACTCAGGGGTGTGTTAACAAAATGACCAATAATAAATACATCATCACCGAACCTAAGGAAGCAACTGTTTCTGCCCTTCAACCTGGGAAAGATCAGTTGGTTACAAATTGTAGTCCATTATTATAGAATAAGAAAGGTTCAAAACACTTGTCAGTCGCTCCTTAAGTGGTTTTTCCATCAAGTTCACACTGTGCTCTAATTGTGCAAAATAAAAAGCTCTATATCAGACTTTACAGGCCTCTGTCAGCTTTGTTCAATGGTAAAGTTCATGACAGTAAAATAAGAAAAAGACTCAACTAGGATGGGTCATATTTAAGCGCCACCAGGAGAAAACCTCTCTGAGAAGAACAGTGAAGCAAGGATTAGGGTCACAGTTTCCTCTGAACACACAACACGGCTTTTTGAACAACGTTTATTGGACAGATGAAAGCAAAGCGGTGATAACTAGACATAATACAGAAAGCACAGTACAACAGTGTAAACACCTCATGCCAGCAGTAAAGCATGGAGGTGGGGACCTGATGATTTGGGCTTGTTTTGCATCTGCAGGACCTGGACACATTGCAGTTGTTGAGTCATGAACTCCCCTGCATATCAAACTGATCTAAAGACAAATGTGAAGCTGTTTGTCTGAAAACTGCTGCAGGAACCACATTAGGTCATGCAACCAGACAATGACTCAAAAGAAATGGTTATAAAGTGGACAGATGGATGACAGACAGATGGTCAAACTGATCATACAGAAGGTGAACAGTTTAAGATACTGCTGCTAAAGATGGTTTCACAAGATACAAGACTTTTTTTTATTATTGTGCCTCGATGTGTAAAACATCAAAGTTAAAAAACAAGCACTTGCTTCTTGCCCTGACTGGATAAAACATATTTGATCACTGTGCAAATGAAGAGATTAAATTTAAAGGAATTTAATTGAAATGATTAAGTCCAGTCTGGTGCAGTGGTTTTTATAACATGTCCCTGATTCTCAGTCCCAACCACCTTAGTGAAAGTCTTCCTGTTTCAGACGAATCTCAAACAGAAAAATTAAGCATTGTATTAATTATTTAAACTTAAACATTCAAGTTTGCCAAAAAAAAAAGTAAGTGTTTAGAACCAGTGTCTGACCAGATACATACAGTAGAAATAAGAAGTGAGAAGTACTTAGTGCTGAAGAAGCATAATACCATCCTAAGAAACCAAAAAGCAGCTGGAAAAAAAATGCAAGATTTATTACAATATAACGCTTAAATTCCCTGGTAATACATCTCCCGTTTTAAAATTTGATCACTGCCAAAGTGCAGGAGGGTTAGCGCAACAACAATAATCATTCCTGGAGGAGTTAAAAGCGAGATGTAAAGCGTCTGCTGAAATAACACTGTTTTTTTTTTTTTAAAAAAAACATTAATATGAATATATGCCCTCCCATGTGAGTCCATTAAAGCTGCATTACCGTCCACATGGAAGCGTCTACTTTTGCACTTTCTGGTGGTGTGTGCAGAAAGTTTATAAATACTGCAGCATATTTTCTCTAAAGAGGACATTAGTCTCGCATAATTTGGCTTTATGCTTTTATACAGTTCACAAGGGAGCGCAGAGGAGTGAGGTATCTGATGAATCATCGTAGGACAGCCGCGAGAAGGCAAGGGTGACTTACTCAGCTTGGTCTCACTTATGATCGGTGTCAAAGTGACGGATTAATATTTTAGTGAGAGACAAAGGAGGAATAAATGACCAGAATAGCTCAGCAATAGCTTCATCGTTGATTCATTCCCTGGCAATAGTTGGCAGTTCTGACGTTACGTCAGGAGAAACAGTCAGCAGATACTACTGAAAGGAGAGGTGATGTAAGACGTTTCGTGATGCAATTTTTTTTGGAGGTTCTCGTTTTACAGACTGATTTCTGTCTGAATTTCCACCATTTGTGAGCCACACTAGATGGATTTTGTTATTGCTCAGACTAAGAAGCTGTCCTTTGAGATTTTTTTTATCATGCTAACGTAAATATGTCCACCTGCCATGCCATTTGAACCCATATATGAGGAGTCATGTTTTCTGTCGCGATAGAAAGCAGTCAACACATTGCCAGTTTGAAGCGCCACAGAGAAATTCTCATATTTGAGTCAAGCTATTCGTCTGCATCCAAGAACAGATTTCCATAATCTAAATCAACTCAAACTCCAAAATCTTACACAGGTTTGAGCAAATGATATCTGAAACGACTTTACATTTCAGTACTTTGCTTGTCCTAGCCTTCTTAGTCCACACCCTGTGTGAAAGGTGGCCGCCATCGATCTTGCCGCTTACGAGCTGTGACTTGTTTTAGCGGTCTTTCCCAAAAACAGTGGCAACACAATAGAATTGAGCGTTTCTGAATTCGAGGCCACCGCAGCCTCTTTCCGTGGAGACAGGAGGATGCCTGTGAAAAGAGAGGTTTTACACAAGCTCTCTCACGCCATGATTTCATTCAGAAGCAGAGTTACAGCGTGACTTAATCATCTTTGGCAGCTGTCAGGTAGGTTCTTAGGTGATGTCAAGTCTCCAGTTTTATTTTGAAATAAAAATATGCCTTTTGTCTGAGCAGCTAAAAGAGCAGTTGATGGTGCACAAACTAGTGACACACACATTTGCATCAAACAGATGTACCTGGGGATTTTGGGGTCTGATTAGCTCCTACTCACAACTTTTTTCTGTGGTGAGATAACGGTCCTGTGTAGACTGCCACAAAGTTATGTTGTTTTTTTTCCCTCTTGTGCAGTGGTGTCCAGTCCAGGTCCTGGAGGGGCCACTGCCTTGCATGTTGTTGTTGTTTCTCTGCTCTTCAGCAGGTTTCCAAGTTCTGCAGAAGCCTGGTAATCACTCAGTCATTCAAATCAGGTGTGTCACAGCAGAGAAACGCCTAAAACATGCAGGATAGTGTCCGTCCAGGACCAGGATTGGACACCACTGCTCTTGTGTCCTAAAAACTCAAAGCATCACTGTCAGTTCATTCTACTTTCTTTCATTTTTAAAGCCCGGCATTGAGAATTGCATCTATAAGGATGATGCTTTATAAATATTTACAAGATTTTGTTCTAAATATGGGGTTTTGTGCTTATATGTCCAAGCAATCACTTATTTGTATTTTGAAAATAATAATAATAACAATAACACCTCTAAAAAGAAATGCTTGAAGGTCAATACTTATTTAAATTTAAATCTTATGGATTTTAGTTTCTTTCTTTCAATCATCTGTTTATATCTTCATAGTCTACATGAAAAAAAAGGACTTTTCATTCATTTACATTTTTTTGACCCCCTATTCAGAAATATTTTCTTTGTTTTTGAAACTATTATCCTCTGGAACATATAGTTCTCTTTTTGTGTTACTATTTGAATCTGTCTGTCATCCACTTTATTATTTTATTATCTCTTGAGTTACAGAATAAATATTGTGAGGCACACTTCAGCGATTTTAAAGTTTTAAGCTGACGCAGTTCTGAATCTTATTACTTGTTTTAAAATGAATTTATAGACTTTCATTGTCGTTGTGATTGACAAAGATTCTGACAGTTTTGAATGTAATCCTTCAAAATACCCCTGTAAAGCTGGTATGAACATCCTGGATGCAGAGCCTCCAGCACTGAACACGTCGATGCAAATCAGTGCCAATCTCCTTGAACCTGCTTAGATAATGAGCAGCAACTTGAGACAAAAGCAGTTTACTATACTGTACACACACACACACACACACACACACACACACACACACACACACACACACACACACCTCCAAGGGTTCTGTATCAGATGAGTCCACAAAAACAGGACCTGAGAGAGTTGCCTGTGTGTGCATTACTGTCAGGAAGTGATGCACAGTTAAAGCAGTGACAAGTTCAGAATTATTATATTATAATATTTTATATTTACATTATATTTTTCTTCACATCATGTAGTTATTTTACTGATTAAGAAATCATCAGTGAAACAGGAGACCACCTCCTTTTATCTTCTGTAAAAATGAATCCTGAATGATACAACCCACTGTGACACCATTAGACCTCTCTGAAGGCTTCCTCCTTCAAGACCGGATATTAATAATATCTTGAGTTCATTTTGTTTTACGAAACAATTAGTGTTGCTCTAACATTACTACGCCGGAGAAGGTAAGCAGGGTATATGCCGAAGCTCAGAAATATGTAGTAGAGACTGACACGTTCTCTTAATAATGTAGTTTACAGAATTATTCTTAGTTTAAAACTGTGGGTTTTTTTTAAATTAAGAAGACCTTGTCTTTAACAACAAGGTCTCAAGTTTGAATCTTGGCTAGGGTCCTTTCTGTGTGGAGCTTGCATGTCCTCCCTGTGCATGTGAGGGTTTTTTTTTGTGCACTCCGGTATCCTCCGATAGTCCAAAAAGGTCAAAATAAAGGTTAGGATAAATGGAGATTCTTACTTGATTTTAACAGCGAGTGTGTGTGAGTGTGTGTGTGCATGGTCGTCTGTCTTGTGTGTCTCTGTGCTGGCCCTGCAATGGACTGGCAACGTGTCCAAGGTGTGCCACCTTGAACTGGGTTGGCTCCAGAAGTTAATCACTTGTAGATGTACATCCAATAATTATTTCCTGCAAGCTTCATTAAAATCCATCCAGTGCTTTATGAGCTATTTTGCTAACAGACAGACAGAGAGTTCACTCCAAATAGTTAATGGAACAATTTTATAGAAAAATCTTGTACCATCTGTTCGTATTCAGAATGTGTTGGTGATCAGTTCCAGCTACTACCACATCAAATTTGAGGTCAATATCTGTAAAACTGACTGGATTTTTTTTCCACTTTTATGTTTAAGTTGGATTAGCTGTGGCAGCCATGGTGAATCAGGTTGACTTTAAAAGTTAATCAGTGGTAGATGCACCTCGAATGATTACTTTCTGAGAGTTTCATTAGAATCTGTCTTGTAGTTCACAAAATATTTTGGTAACAGACAGCCACGTGCACACACAGGCTCAGGCAAACATCTTATCACCCACCTTTCGCCTTTTGGTGGCGGTCAGTAATTACTCTTGTACGTGTCACTCTTGTTCCAGCGATGTTTTATTCATGCGCAGGTTATCAAACACAGATGTAGGTTGCAGGTCTTGAAAAAACGAAGATGCAATAATCAGCTACCTGCCTACTGTAGATAAAAACTAATTATCTGCTGTCATATCCGAAGTTGATAACGAAGTACAACAACAGCTGCAAGGCACTGGCTTCAGAATGTTTCTGGCTCTCAAGAAGCTCCCAAGTATCAATCTAAAGTTCCAGCCTTTGGTTAAAAAAAACTCCTACTAAAGGCAAACGCCAAACTCAAGTCGTCATTACGGCTGTTCACCAACTAGTTCATCACTTCTATGCGAGTACCTCCATACATTGATGCATGGATGTATAATATGGTTCCTTTTAGAAATAAACTGACAATATATCAGGATATGCTTCAGTTCAGGGCTTTCTCGTGACTGAAAAGTGCTCAAAAATCCAAAAAGGCAACAATCGAAACGCAAGCGTGAAACAACAAACCGAAGGGTTCCATCAAAGTGTCCGACTTTAATAAAAAGCCTAATATTATTGCTCAAAATCTCATAAAATGTGTATGTTCTGATTTCAGGGCATTATTCTCTAAACTGCCAAACTGTGACTTTTCAAAGTTTCAAAGTGTGAAGAGGGCTTTTTTTTTAATTTTTTTATATTAACTTTTAATCCTACCTTCCTACCGGACTCTTTTAAAGATGAGATGTTTATTAAGTTGTGTCCCTCCCTGCAGGTACTTTACCTCCTTAATCTGTGCTTGTGATACGTATTTCAATTCCACTTTCTCTTGATATCTAAAATATTGCCCTTTGATGTTTTTCAAAGCACTTGGTGACTCCAGATGAGAAAAATGGGTCACTTCATCTCACTCCTTTTGCTAACATAAAGGATCCCTCTAAATTAGATGGTAATTTATACATTTTTGGCAGCAATTCCATTTGTCTTTGCAAACAGCAAACACGCTATTTGAATATATCACTTAAACTGCCATAAAACCTCCTCAGGTGATATTAACATGTTTGTTTTGCCACTGTAATCAAAATTTACACACTAAATCTTATGCATACACGTTCATGCATACACATCGGATATATTAGATATCAACTGTACTGATTTCTAAAGATCAGCGGTGAAAAACCCTGATTGGTTGATCTCTAAAGTTAACATAACACTGAAGATGATTAAAATACACCTAAATAACACGTCAAATAGAAGTGTGTGTACCCTCGACCTTCCTCATACAGTAGTACAAATACATTTACTGTATTATTTCTGCTCAACTTTACAACAAAATCAGTCAGATTCATATGAACACCTCCGAGACTAAACCTCCTGAAATCCACTGATTTCTTTTTTGTTCCTAACAATGGCTGCCATTTCATCTCACAACTGACACAATGAAAACACAACTAATATTTACTAAAACAATGATAGGAGAACAGAGCAGGTCTAATCCCTGGGAGAGACGTCTCACTGGCCAGTAATTCACTGGGGAAATAAAGGAAGACATAGCTTACAAATTAACTGTCTAATCATAATCAAGAGGAGCCTTTTAATGATGACTTTTAACTTTTAATTATTAGACAGGCACGTTCTTTTCATTTTCCTCCATTGCCCTTTTCTGGTCTCTGTAACATGTAGCAAGCGAAAGTGTGCCATCTTTTCCCTGTAGCTCATCCTGAAGTCAACACACATCCATTAAAACCTGTGTGTGTGCGTGTGTGAGAGAGAGAGCGAGAGAGAGCGAGAGAGAGAGAGTGTGTGTGTTCAAGTGTGTGTCTTTGGGCTGCTGGGACTGAATTGTGCAGTCCTGCAGGACAGAGAGGCAGATGAGACTCGATAGTCTAAAAACAGGCCAGTCGCTCTTTGCCTGCCGCCTCAGAGCAGACTCAACAATTATGATCATCATATTCGAAGCTATTCTCTTAAGACCGATACATCAGAAGTCAACAGCCAGGTGGTATCAGCAGTTCCTGGGCCCTACAATAGCTCCCTTTTCTTAATATTAACCAAAAAGAAGAATGAAGAAGTTTTGTTTTGAAGTGAGGATAAAGCATCTTTTCTCCCCCTCCAGTGGGGCTGTATGAAGTACTTTGGAGTAGATGGTGGCCTGCACACTGTCAGCTTGGAGATGCAAGGACAACGTCTGACAGACAAGCAAACAGTTTATTGGGAGTTCTGATTTTTACATCATGACACTTTTGCATCAGACTTGTACAAACTGGATCCATGGACGGTAACATGGTCTGTTTTGAATCAGTGTTGCAACAACTATGATATATAAACTACTAACTGTGTTATAGCATATGTGTTTTTCACGTACTGAGAAATACTTTACGCAACTCCTCAAAATGCTATTTCTCTAAATGCCTATGCATCTAACAACCTTTTAAACACAGTTCGTGAACACTAGAGGATTAACTTTGATTAGAGGAGCACTTATGAAGAGCATCACCAACAATAGTTGGTCTATAGCTATAGCTATATTCTGTACTGATGGTGTGTATTTGTGCTTTCACATCTATTCTGTCCAAGTTTGAAGATTATATAACTCATGTCGTTTGTCTCAGATGAAATTATGCCAGTCCTCGGAGGCTGTTTTATGAGGACTAATAAAGAAATGTGGCCTTTTTTATTGATTTAGTTGGAGAATTATCACTTGTATCTTCTAATGACAGTAAGAGGTCAACCACAATAATACCCTGGGGGGTTTAAGAGATTCATTGTATTGGTCAGAACTGATGCTTGAACACGTCCTGTGTTTTGATGGGCTCATGTTAACTTTATGATTTATCGAAAAAAAATGTCCAATTCAAACCAAATCCTTAAAGAGAGGGTATTTCTAAATTAAAGCAGAGATAAATACACATCGAGTTTCAAACCATATGGCTTCCCATGTGTCCAACCAAGTGAAACCGCTACTTTTATCTGAAAGAAATAGGAGAAATAATTACCTTTAACTTTCACTAAATCATAGTTACACGGACTATCTTTCCAGTATTAACCAGACCTAAAAGGATTTTCTCTCTATGAAAGCAGGCTCTTCAAAATAAGTAATTAGTGCTGCCAAAGACACATTTAAGTGGTGAGTTTGTAAGATTTGTGTGCAACTACATCTTAGGATGAATCTGTAAAGACGAGGACAGCAAACTGAGTTAAGTAGAACAGAGAAAAAATCTTTGAGAGAAACTTATGCAGATTAGGAGTTACATATAGAAAACGATATAGGAGGGAGTCTCTTAGGGCTTTGTCACATCTTTGACCTCTCTGGCAGCTGCTCTGTGAATACACAGAATCCCTCCACCAATAGAAATACCAATAAAAGGAAAGTAAATGCGGAATACAACACCCCTGGAGCTTGATTTACTGCTTCCTTTCACCACAGCAGAACTCTAAATATGGCCACGAAGTAACTGGGCCATATGTATCATAGAGGAACTCAGAAGTCAGAGAAGGTATTTTAGACTTTCATTTATTTGAAATTGTCTGTACTTATAGGTCTGTGTGTTTTAAAACAGTATGAACTCAAGACACCAGACTGGTTTTCTTCTTCATATCACGTCTCCCTGTTGGTGTGCGACCCTGTTAGCTGAGCAGCAAACGAAGACACAACAAGTATTAAGAAATCTGACCTCAAATTGATCCAGACAATGGGGACGTTCTGACCTCCCTCTGCTCTGCGTGTTCTTAGAGATGCACTGCGTCGTTTGTTGGGTTTGAAATTTAAAAGTGCTCCGGCGTTGATGTGCACCCCCCCCCCA
>JAOXNZ010000166.1:14973914-14985267 GCA_028566095.1 Kryptolebias brasiliensis
TTAACATATTGGAAAAAATATAACAAAAAAAAAACTCTGCAAATTTAAAAAAAAAAAAAAAAAAAAAAAAAAAAAAAGGCATCCTCTTGTTTGATAGAGCCTCTAAAGCCCTTTAGCCAAGCTGCATACTGCAGGTGGATGATACTGCTGACCACACCATGTCTGGGCTTTGATAGTGGAGCTGTAGCCTTCAAAGGTGAAGGATGAACTGCAACTTCCTCTGTCCTCTCAGGAACAAAGGCTCCCTTTGTAAATTGGGACACACTGTGATAAATTACAACGATACTGAGCATGAAGCATGCGGCACACGAGCCAATACACACCATTAGATAACGTGGGTATTTTGCTGTTCTGGTGGTAGTTAATTAATAACATACAGAATATCTCCAACCACTTCACTACTGATTTAAAATAGGCTTGACGAACGGATCATTCTTGCATCGCACACATTCTCTACTGTATGCCATTTGCTGCCTGTACGAGTGCTCTTAAAGGTCTATGAAGGGTGTGGAAATGCATAAACCATGATGGAAGCTGCTGGTGTGTCTGAATAGAAGATCTATAAGCCGTGCAGGTGTGAGAGCTGTCAGTGTGATGCCTGAGGGACTGAGTCTCAGGCATGCTAATTTGGCATTTGGGTTCAAAAGTGAGTGTGACAGGAGATAATGGAAGTGGACAGGGGACAGGCAGGACCCTTATTATCACTATGATAACCAGCTCTTCCTCTCTCTGGTTCTGCGCTCAGCGACAGAAATGGTTTAATGCATATGCATACGCGTCCAACTCACTCTATGATATAATTAGCTATTGATGCAGAACCAAAAACAGAAAAGTGTCCTGGAGTGTTTGTGAAGAGTGGACTTTTGGTAAATGGTTTTCTACATTTTTCTTTTGTTAGTTCGTGCACAATGATACAAATTCAGGATTGGTAAGAGTTTCGAATACTCGAATGTTTGTTAAAGCATACGCATTCAAACAGTTTGTTAAAAGTGTTGATGAGTCTTTTTCCATCAGCACCTGGTTCTAAAACTCGAATAACATTGCCACAAGATGGCAATAATGCACCAAGTTGTTTGCCAACTGCTGCAGTGCTTTTCAAGGTAGGGGTGCCCTTTTTGACCCTACACTGGCCTAAACACTTAAAGTGAATCTTTCTCTGCTATAGTCGCGGTTTTATTTGGAAAGGATTACAAACTGGAAACTCTGGTTACGGATGAGCTACACCTCTACTGTCAGAACACGTATCCACCCCTTCGCCCTGATCTATAAAAGAGGTGAAAAATGAGGGACCACAAATATCCTCAGCTAGCGGAATCAGCAGCAGCTTACCTGCACAAACCTACAACTTCTGTCCCCATCAGAGAGGTGGTTTTCAGTGGCAGGACTTGCACAAAACAGTTTATTTTTACTAGGAGTCTCCATCCCAACCACATGAATATACCCTTTTCTTTTCTTAATTAAAAATATGAAATTGACAGTAGTCCCAAATTATAAAGCAGCTGCTAACATTACCCCTTAACTGATAAGCGTGATAAATTGTTTATATTAGTATTGCTTCCTCTCAGATTTGTCCAGAGCTTCTACATGTTCAGAATTATGTTATATTGGCTTACTTTGTTGTTGTGCTGTGTAGAAACATGAGGGAAAAGTATGAATAAAATATAAACACAGTCCAGATACCCGTAGTCCACAAATTTGATGCTTATATTATGCAGAGTATGTAGGTTATTCTGTCCTTCACAAACTTTATGGTCAATTGCAGCTATCATGCTAACAGCATCTGTGTTTGTTTGTCTTCTATCTGTAAAATTCTGTAATTCAGACCCAAGAAGTTGTTCTTTCAAGCATAATTATGTTTGACAATAAAAACCAACAACCCAAAAATGATCAAGCTAAAAAGATAAACACTGACTGCTTTATTAAAGAAGCTCATCTGTAAAAAAAAAATATATAAAATTTGTCCATTTTTGTTGTCAAAAAAGACAAGAGTTTTCAGGAAAAATTGCTCTTTAAACACAAAACAGTTTATGTTTTCTAACTGGGAAAATGTTATGTATAGACGATTGTACTGCCGTGCCGAACTGAGCTTGGGTTTCTGTCTCCAACTTCGATCGGATGCAAAGCTGTGCGTGATCTGCAGCCTTCTTCCACCTCTCCTGCTCACCCTGTTTGCGCATTACCCCAATTTTCAATAGCTGCCATAATGCAGATTGCATTAGCTACTGAGTGATCAAATTAGGTGCCGGCATGCTCACCCACCCTCACAATCACTGGCACTCTCCGATAGAGACGACTGCATGCTTACAATCAATTTGCTGTTCTAATCTAATTGTGAAGCTCGCACACAGCATAGTCACCCGTTTTTTTTTTTTCTTGCACACTTGGTGGCGTGGAAAACACGATTTCTGCAGCTAAACAATGACACACGCGCATAACCAGAGGTACACACACACACACCCACACACACTGGCATGAATACATGCAGGGATATGTATAAACTATGTTCCTAGCCTTCTTATCCACACGTCCTCACGGACATGCATGCTTCACTGCAGCCACAAATAAACATATTTGAGTGTTGCGTCTCCCAAGAGCCCACTGCCTTTTTGTTAGCGGTTGTTAAATGTACGGCAGAGATTAGAATGGAGAAGATGTTGACACTGTTTCCTAATCATTACAGTTCATCTTCAAAGCCCGCTTTAAGCTGCTTCATGAACAGGTGAGATGCAAGATGAGCTCCACAGAAGGACAGGTAGCAAAAACATCCCTATGCTGCTTAACCAGATTAAAAAAATATTCATCTGGTAGGTGAAATTAAAAAAATTTAAAAAAAGATTAATTTCAATGGGATGCACTTCAATTCACACACAATCCTTTTAATTTCTTTTGAAAATGCAACAAATTTACATATAAATGTTAGAAATGAATATGAATTAATAGACTCTATAGGTGGCTAATGCTGTTTAAAATCAATTATGTAAATAGGATAAGCGTTGCTTACTGGTATTACTGACCAATTTTTACAGGAAGTAATATTTCTCTTGTTTTTTTCTTCTCTTTCACACACTTAAACGTCCTTCCACAATGAAATTAAAACGACACAGCTCACTGTTGTTAACAAGTAAACAAAGTTAGAAGAAAGCATAAATCAGCCTTTTCTGGGAGCAGTCAAACAAAATAAGTCTGTTCTTGATTCTATTACATTTTTGCATCTTGTGCTCAGATTTACTTTTAATGTTAAGATTTACAAATCACACATAAAATAAAGACAGAAGATATATATTCTTTCTGAAAACTGAAAACCGTAACCCCTGCAGTTGACGTGTTAGCGCAACATCTGGTTGGCTTCTGTCTTTGATCATCAATCAGACCAAGTATTCAACCACATGAATCAACAGCATTCATCCCACAGAGAGGAAGAAAAGAAAAATCAATATTAGCACCCATGAAACATTTCTCCAGCCTCCATGGCACAAACCACTGATGTCTCATCACTTTTAATGAGGATAGCTCACCACACATCCCTAACACAGTAATTGTTTCCACTTCTTTTGAAGGCCATTAGTTAGAGCAACATCCAGTGCTGCTGGTGTGCCTTCCCCTAAAATATGCAAGTAGGGGCTAATATTAACATTATATTAAATGGACACAGATTATGTGGCCAAAAAATAGCAGACACTCAATCACATTTAATGAAGTTACTTCCGTTTATTTTTTTTTTTTTTCAGCAAAGTCTTGTTATTAAGATGGGACAGACTAAATGCTGGGTTATGGCTCCTTCAACACACCCAAAGATTCAGTCAGTGGAGTTAAGATCTGGACTCTGTGTGTGGGGAAAGTAATATGTAATCCTCACTGAACAACTCTTTCATAATCCGAGTCTGATGAGTCTTGGTATTGTGCCGTAATTTGGGATGGTGGTTTAAACCAGTGGTTCCCAAAGTTGGAATCAGGACCCCTCAGTGGACTTTGGATCATCTCAAGACTCCCAAAGCGGGGAGGAGGGGAGGGGGATCTTGACATGATCTCCTGAAATCTAAATTTTTTATAACTATATTATTACAAAAAATAAAAATTGTGGTCATGAATTGACCAAAAATATAGTTGTTGGAGCTGTTTGATTGACGTGTACAAGTACTGCCAATTAAACATGTAATTAATGACAACACAGAAACGATCGTGTCACAAGTCTCTGGCTTTATTTTGTGAGTCAGAAGCTAAAACTTTAGAAACTGTTATTTTAAACAAACATCGGAGTGGATTTTAATCATCTCACATGGTTAAACTAAGAAGAAGCTGCTCGCTGCATCAGGTACAGTTCAATTTGTTGCCAACTAAAACATAGTTTTCCCAAAGAGATGATCTCTTTAGACAAATAAATTCAAGTGGTTACTTGTTTTATAGCTAGGGGGTGTGTAATCTGTACTATTGTATATTCTTACATACAATTTGCTGTATTCAAACAGTTTATGTAGAGTTGGTTTAGAAACAACTTTGTTATTTGGGACATAATCTTGGATGTCATACAAAGTAAAAAAAAAAAAAACATTTATTGTCTCTTAATCAGTACAAATGATAAATTCATGCAGTGTCCCTTTCTACATTATGAGAAATATTAGATGGCCTACCGTTAAAATTTGTTGTTGGAATTCAATGCCTAATATTTCAACAATACTGGTGTTCTAAAATATTGTACCAGCTGCGTTTTAGCTCCACAATTGAATAAAGTATGACAGTTTTAGTACATGTAAAAGATGGTGAGGGTATCATTTTACCTTCTGCTGCAAATAAACTTTCCGTTCTGGCAACATATAGAACAACATACTGTAGCAGGGTTACCATCAGCCTGTTACGTAATAGCTGCAGGAAACAGGTTTGAGCAACTCGACTATCTGGTTCTGTCTCTTTAAGAATAAAACTAATGAGAAACATAACTTGTCGGAAGCCTTTAACCCATGAGTGTGTGGCTTCCTTGTGGGTGATCAAGTTTCCACCAAAGTCCAAACACACTGAAGTTGGTTAAAGTGTAAACATGTCTGTAGGTGTGAATGTAAACATGTTTGTTTATGAATGTGTTGACTGTGAGATTGTCTGTTGACCTGAATAGGATGACTTTCCTGGTACTTCAGTTCAGTTGATTCAGTCTTCCTTTCTGTAAATTTGTTTTTTATTAGAGCCTTATATACTTGTATATTTGTCTCAGTTTTTATGCTAATATTAATACTAATATATCCATGTGTAAAAATGACTCTTGATTTCAACTCAACACTAATGTCATATGCTTCACATGTCAAACTGACATCAAGACATGACGTTTCAGCCATTAGGTCAGTGTTTATGAAAGAAAAATCCCGGGGCTCTGGTTCAATCATGCAAAGAGAAAACAGAACTGTAGACCAACAAATTAAGCCACACACTGACACACAGAGTGTGCAGTGTAAATGCCTTGTAATTAAAAGGTACTGCATTATACAGAAGCGCATACAGACATTCCATCACTGGGTTTGAAAAGAAGCCCCATACATTCTATTTGCTCGGAACAAAAAGCTAACCATGGGTTCAAAGTGTAGTGGGTTATAATGCCATCAGAGACAGTCAAAGGTGGGACATTGTGGAACAAAAGGTATCAGGCTACTGTTTTTCTGTGAGACAACACGGCACCTTTTGCAGAACCCTCCATCTTTGAAGCTCTGCATTTCCACTTACAAGTCCAGATCTACAGGTGAGCACCGAGTTCAGCAATGAAGAAGCACCCAGGATGATGAGAGATTATCAGAACAGATTCAGTGTTTTTATCTAACCCATTTCTCACTATTTGCCATCTTTTATCTGAGATCCTGTTCAGCTAAAACAGTGCTGCCTTAAAGGAGTTCTTGATGGGTAAAACCAGAAACATATCTGGCCAAACCCTGTGTACGGATCACACAAATATAAATTAGTTGCACATGCACTTTTGCATATTGTTCAAGTATATACAATCACCCAAAAAAATTAAACAAATTAGATATACTATTTTTTAATAAGCCTTCTTCATTACAGGCTTTGATTTCTTACAGTAATAAAATATTGATTGTTACTTTCAAGAAATGCACAATGATATTGGCATGTCATTAATATTATCCAATAAGTCTTTTAAAATTAAATATTGGGATTGACCAAGACATGCAGAAGACTATTACATAAAAGGCTTGACGATTATATGTATCAAAATTGTCCAAAATTAGCTGAAACATAACGGATAGTGGCAAAAACGCAATATGGTTCCTTCCTACTTTCAAGTTTTTTTTATAGCAATGTAAGCAGACTTTATAGCAGAACAACCGTAGGGCAAAATAAAGTAGACAAAAGGCACGGTATCAATGTCAAACTAGTTGCATAAACACCGCCCCCAACATAGCGTTACCAGATTATTTCCACGCAAAAACAGCATGCCCCATCTCCCAACATTATCTCTCTTTCTCATGCTGTTGGGACGGATGTGCCCAAAGGCCAGCGCTGGTCTGCATGGCTATTTTACATAAGCCCAGCATCCTGGTGTGCACCCGCTGGAACACAAACATACAAAACACAGAGAGACAGAGCTCTGCAGCATAGCAGCAGCTATGAAATTATGTGTCAAAAAAGCAAAAATTATAATCCAACAACAACTGATCAGTTTTAACGCCTCTGCTCCATCTCTTCTCCAGTGTCTCAGGAGCCACAGGCCAGGGAATTAGCTCCCATATTTTCTACTCATAGGGGTCTTTCTTAGTAACATGGCACCTATTTAGTATTTGCTCAGACACAGTGGCAATCATGGAGGCAGAATGGGTGACATTTTATATGGATTTTGATCATGTGGGCCGATGGACAATATTCTTTTGACTTCAAGGTCAAGGTTCAAAGATAAAAATACAGCGAACCATGTTCTGTTCTTTGCATAATAAACAAAGCAATATCGGCTAGCTTGCGTATATAGAACTATTACTGAATACACCTCAACTGGGCTTTTTATTGGTCACAGCTTTTTATACTATCTTTCAACTAGTTTTCTCCACCTGTGTGGTGTATGTCAGAAAAATGACACAACTGCATCTTTAAACTGAGATCTGCTGTTGATCTTAAAGGAACTGCTTAGTTTCATTATGAGGGCTGCGCAGCGCAGACGACGGTAAGCTGCTTCTTTAGCGGACACAGCCCGCCTGGTGTTGCTATAGAGACGACAGAGCCAAGGTAACTCTGTTATTAATTTGTGGCAACTCTTCATTTTACCTCCCTCACACAAAAACACATCCGCACATATTTTTGCACCCTCGTGTGTTTCGTAATAATGACTGAAGAAAAAAAAAGAAAAGGGAGGAAAAATTATGTTTTCAAAAATGTCCATTTTGATATTAGCACAGTATAGAGCCATGATAAGAATAAGAACAATAAAAGCTATTTTAAGCTATCCTGACGACAGCAGCAGCTCAGTCTTGTGAAAATCAGCATGTCTGCTGCAAAGCTGCTTGTGAAGGGAGGTGCTGTGTTTGCAGCACCTCTGTGTGAAAGTTGTGTCAGGTGAAGGAGGGAAAGTCATTTGGACTGTTGATACCAACTAACTCATTTTTAGAATTGATTAGTATCCGTGTTTCCTTTTTTCCCCAATTCCCTGTTTTAGATCGGCTCAGATGAGTTAAGTACAGTTTCACTTGGTAATCAGTAAACTGTGAGAATGTCTTTCTCTTCCATTGGGAAATGTTTTTCTTCCAGTACTCCGCTTCCTGCAGCACCTCCTCCTTGCAGCAGCTGCCACGATGATTTGGAGTAAAAGTTATGACAGATTTTCTGCAGTAAATAATGTCACAATCAGCATTAAATTTGTTCAAACTTGGCAAATCACAGTGTGTGGTTAATTCAAATTTTTTTCCCCCCCAAAAAAGAAACTGCATTCTGAACAGGAAACTTGCATAAATACATATGCAGAAAAGGCTCAATCTAAAAATGACCTTTTGGGAATTTAATTATCTCTGCTATTCTTAAGTAAATCCTGACAGTTTTTAACACACAAACAGGATTTGAGTTAGACGCAAACCATGATTAAATCTGACTTACAAATGTAAAACAGCTCACGTGGATGTGATTTGAAAATAATTTTTTTTTTAAATCTCATTTTTGTGACATTTGTAAACTTTATAGCGTTCTCCGTCATGTTATGTTTTGGTACAAACTGATACATCCATACCACTTTAAAGCAAACAACTAGAGTTATATTGACTGTCACTCATATTTTGGCTAGACCTCTAAAGACAGAGTTTATATGTTCCTGCTCTTCCTAATGGCCAGCTCACTTTTAAACTGAATGCACGGCCCTTGAGGACCTCTCGTAAAAACGATGACACAAAGATAAGCCTAATCTCCACAAAATCCACTCTTCCAAAGTCAGCTACATCAAATGGACGGAGTTCGAGTTAGCCAATACTTCCTACAGTGATTTGCTTTTTAAAGGCCATGAACTTCTGCTTAAAGGCCAAAATGTCCTTGCTGACATAGCTGGATGTGATAAGCTGAAATCAAGTCACTAAACCTTACAAAGTTATAGGACAAGCAAGTTCTTTGACGCACAGAAAGAGGATTTGGAGTGTGTGTGAGCAGCAGCAAAAACGGTGCTTCCTAAGACCTAATGTTCATCAGAATGTCCATAGAGATTTTAAGACTTGAACTCCTTATATTTCAGCAAGATAATCATCATGCTCAATATCAAGAAAGATTATATAAAAAAATATAGATGAACCATGACCTTATAACAAGACTGTATCACAGAATTTCTGCACATATAAAGATAATTCAGGTGCAGTGGGTCAGAATAATGTTGGAGGCCACTTTCACTCTCACTCTACACAGGGATCTTGTGCAGACTAGAGAAGACAGATGCATATACACACAGGTCAAAAACAACTGCGAAAATAAACCCGAGTGCGCTCACAAAGGCCGTCTAATTGGCAGCGTGGTGTGTGATGCCCTGCTGGAGCTGCCGAGGGGAGGGGAAATGAAGAAAAGCAATAATCAATAAGAGCATCACAAATGCTTCTGTCTGCTATCAACCTAACTTACTGCATCACTGAACTGTCACTAAGAATAGGAGCTAGAAACCAACATGACATGACAACAGGGTCATTAAAAGCCTCACAAAGCTTACATGTTTCCAAAATGCTGTTCAAATGTGAATAAGCAGGCTGACATGTTGTAAAATGTAGACAAAAAAAACAAAAAAATACATACTGAATTAGAAAATACAAATGCCCTCTTTTGTTAACACTGGAACCAATAGCCTGCTTTCTTTATTTTCATTTACTTTGCAGCTATGACACATGTACAGATAAAATGATGACGATTTAAGTACAGCTTACAGATTTGACCCAAACCTGTTTGACATAACAGATAAAACAGTTTGGCTTTACTCTGTTGCAGCTCCTTTAAGACAGTTCGAATTGTTTCAGGTATATTTAAAATGATGACAAACAAGATTCCTAATTAATATTCTTCAATATTTTGTCTTACATTTGCAGGATTTAAACTTGTCATCTTCAGGTTTTTTTTTGTTTGTTTTTTTTAAATGGCCTCCAAATGTTTTTCAATCAGACTGAGTTCTACACTGTTTGCTGGCAATGTCACAGAGATGACGTGTATTTCCCGAGGAACAGTAAAGCTCTTTGCTCTGTGTCAGAATGTGTTAGGATTCTAAAAAATAACTTCAACATTACGAAACCTACCTTTGACTGAAGTGACCAACAATTATTTTCACTCATGCATTTATTGTAGTGATAAGGACGACCATCTCCTCTGGTCCTTTACCTAACATGCAGCCCCACATCGTCAGTGACGGTGGAGATGTGCTTACTGCATCTTTTATTTCAGGACAATCTATGGCCTAAGCAGGTAGAATTGGTCAGCAAAAACAATAATACATTAACTGTCAAGCTCTGATATCTTTATTATTATACAAATGTATCTCATGGTGTGAAACTCAAGTTAGCAGAGCCATCATTAAGCTCCTTACAGTAGATTCAGGTTACTGTGTCTCAATTACCAGAATTATAATGCAAAAACTGTGCATTAGATGTAACTTAGCTTGTGCTTTTCATCTTGAGCTTTGTCCAAACTGCTGCATTGTTTCCACTGCTTCTCCAAGAGAAGCTGGCACAACAAACAAGAAAACAGGTATTTTATTAAGTTTGGTGCACAGGACTCCAGCCCATCTTAGCCCCCTCTCTGTAGGACAGAACCGAAAGAAATGATGAAACTGTCATCAGCGTCTAAAGAGTCTAAATATAGCTCTGCATCTACAGGCAAGTGTTCCCTCTACAGGCTGCAAAATGGCAGGCAGAGCGGATAACAGGCATATTAAGTGTAAACACATAATATGAAGCATCGCAGGTCAGGGGCTATCTCCACCTCCGGATGGATGCTTTGTGTTGTGCCAAAGTTATTATTCCCGAGATCCACCGCAAAGCGAAACCCAGCGTTAACCAATAAAAACGTAATGCAGGGGGAACAATGCTGAGGAATGACAGCATTAATAATGAAGGAGATTTCTTCTGTGCTCATTGCAACCTGCGTTTTAAAGCACAAATTCACACAAAGCAAAGAGGCATGTCCCTCCACCTCCAAGTCTAATTTTTACCCAGCAATCAGTCACAGAGACAGATGATCCCACACTAACCCACACGTCTCACTTATCGACGCTCGCCTTTGCTTCCTGCGCTTTGATGGAATCGCAGCCTCAACCCCTGCTATTCTGAAACTTCCCACACAGAAATTGCTGAACAGAAAGCGGTTAAGGGAGTCTGCGCCCCGAGCCTGGGAGGCATTAAAGATGTAGAGGGGCTGAAGAGGATCAAAGCAGGTGGTGTCCAGCCATGCCTTCACCACACCTCCTTATTCCTTTGGGCTGCTTTCAATTTCTCAGTGCATGACAAAAGGCGGGTCACTGTAGAACCAAACCAATCCTTACTGGGAGAAAAGCAAACAGTGCTAGAATAAGTAAACAATCAGTGCTGCTTTTGGGTCTGTTTCTGATCATAGAAGGAACCAGTGCGCCTGTGCTTTCAGTACCAGTTAATCTGCAAACATTTAGCAGAAATAAAAAAAATAATTAGTCTTTCTGTTTTATAGCAAACACACAGTTGCTTTTTGTTGTGTTTATCATTATTGTAAGCTTTCCTTTTGGACTAGCTCAGCAACAGACATCCATTTTTTTCTAGTTAAAATACACAGAAAGAACCTTTTTCTACATCTTGAAAATACTTATCTCCCCCCAGCAACCCTACTTTTTTGCTTGTGTAAAAGTAGTTTGTGCTAACTTTTTCTTGTTAAGTCCCTTTTTCGTAACTAA
>JAOXNZ010000166.1:15000178-15015877 GCA_028566095.1 Kryptolebias brasiliensis
AAAATTTATTTTTTTTTTTTTTTTTTTTTTTTTAAGAGAGCTCTCTCATTCTGTTCAGTTGTTGTCCTGAAACAGATGGTGTTGAGCGCACGCCGTTGGAGAAGCAAATAACCTGACACATGGCAAGCAAATGGAACAGAAGCGACGACTGGGTAAGCAATTTCTCAAAAAGAGCTGTGTTCTGCTTCTGTGTTACAGAGCGATAACATATCTGCGCTGACTGGAAGCCATTCAATCCCACCCATCTTCACCGACAAGGCAGGAAAAATGGCAAAGAAACAAAGTCACTACACAGCGACACACAGGTTTGCCTTGATGCTGTGCTTATGGTCAGAAAACAGAGTATAAGCTGTAAAAAAAAGCAAGTGCAATTCTGTAAATTACATCTGTGTTAATTTTACAGTTTAGCTATAAAGCTAAATCACCTATCATCCTGACTTAGTATTAAACTAATGAATACATAATTGCTTGTAATGGCTCTGAAAATTCAATTGAAGCTTATCCCAACTAAGCATCAGCCTGCCTTTGTAAAGTGGCCCCTAAAGTCTCCAAATCAGATTACATCTCCAGTGATGTGATGACTTGTGGGCCCCAGAGGCCCCCGAAGTCAGGAGCCGCTGGAAGTCTATTCTTTTTTCTGTCTCGTTTTCACAGAGTGCAGCTCTGTCCCTTTGGGCTGCGCTCAGACTTGGCTTGTAATTACACATGGCTTCCTGGGAGTTCTGGCATGTATAATTACTACTGAGGATAAGCAGCCTGCTGGAGGCAGGACACAGTTTTTCTTCGCCACAGTTGCGGAGCTGGTTTACCACTCCTCGGCCAGCTGGACACTGTGTGGCAGTCCTCCAGCCAGATGTCACAGAGCAGGGAGTTTAATCCAAGTATGAAGGAATTCTTCCGGTTTCTGTACACCCTTGCCTTCTTCTCTACGACATTCTTCTTCTGTCGTGTTTCTCCCTGAATGCTCTTTTGATAAATATTGTGCTGTATAATTCATTAAGCTGTGCATCGTAGACCAACAAGCTAATACCTGGCACAAGATTGATGGTACAAGTAATTTAAACAGATGAAAATGGCATCTGTAATGTACATTTAAGCTGTATTCTTTGATAAAAAAATAAAATAAACACTTCTCCATCTGACAGACTCTGCTGACGTCTCGTTTTCCAGTATGTCACTCACATTATGTGCTTAATACACATTAATAACGCACCTTCCCTCAGAGAGCGAGTCCTGCATAATATTAACTTGAAGACCTGTGGGACCACACTTCAAAGTATCAGTGCATTTACTTCTCATTTTAGATCCATCTTTAAAAGCGACACCTTTTACCAGAAGATTCCTTTTCATGTTGCCGCTGCCGCTGTCGACGGACAGAGAAGCAGCAGCACCAAAAATGAGAAGCAATTTTTAGCGGGGAGCGCAGAGAGGCTCGGTGCTCTGATCTGAAATTCCGATTGATGAGCTGCATCACTGCAAGGCTCTCAAGGTGAATCAGGCTCCTACTGATTCATGCCCCCATCCTCCGCACCTCACCTCACTTCTCGCTGCCACTCCCATACATGCCTGCACGTGACATTTCATTTTTTCCTCCTTGTCCTGAGGACGTCATGGGTGGGTTTGCCTCAGTAGATCGGAGGCTAAACCAAGTAGCCGCTCTAGTTACAAATGTTGTCAGTGTTAGAGACAGGTGCATCTGCTAGCTCGGGCTTTGATCAGTTTTTAGAAACACATCTTTAAAAATGTTGTTGCATTGCATATTAATCCTATTGAGACAATGGAATTATATTTATCTACAAGTTCTTATTTTCTTAAATACTTCATTGGCTAATTCCTCACAGTATCGTCAGAGTTTTCACTGCTGCCCACTCTTCATAAATTCTGCTTTGGAAAATCCTCGCAGAAACCAAGCAGACAGCCTGTGCGTGGATTCTTCACCCATTTCTATCTATAACACGACAAAGGTCTGAAACTGTGCAATCCAATAATTTTGTCTGTCTTCTTCTGTTATAGGATTCGCTCGTCACCTGTCTGAAAAAGGTTGATTAAAGTAGCGCTCGATCAGCTCAACCCTGGGTGGCTGTCTGAGGTTAGAGTTCAACATCCGGTGGTGTGAGTCACAATGCATTTGAAAGACATGAAACACACTGCTGAGTTGGTCAATATATCAAACCTCTGTGGCAAGAAGACCAGTTTAAAGCGTTCATATTAGGCAGAAGGTAACAAAGAGAGGAATTAGAGTTTAGTGCTATGTTTTGTTTCACCCGCAAAAACAAACCCAGTTCAAACCAATAAAACAAAGATTTCCTTAACTTCCTAAAGTAAAAGAGATTCAGGTCGTGTATTTAATAGTTCGTCCTGCTTGCTCTCATCATTGGACCGGGTCTGTGTAATAACTGGAGTGATAAGTAAATGAAAATAAATTGTGGATAACCTAATGCATTCTGTAAGAAGTTATCAGTAAATTAAAAAAAACAACAACACAGGAATAGGCTCGCTATGACCAGCTACTTATTCAAGTATAAAATTCAATTTTATTTCTTTCTGAAGCTCATCATTGACTGAGTTACTCTACTTGAGCCACAGTTCAAAGATCTGTGTGATTTGGAGGATGCTCCTGCCTCCCATCTAATCTTCACTGTAATGCCAATAATGCCATCTAGTGTCCACGAGTCACAACGGCTTACAGTGTTAACTATGTAGTAGGTTGCAAAGCATTAAAAATCTGATAGTCACGACAGTCTGATATGCAAAAAAAAAAAAAAAGATTACATAAATTACCGAAATATTGTATTTATTCATTAGCACTCCATTTTATGCAGAAATCTTTTCCTCTTTGACCTCATCCAGAGAACACAGGAAAATTAACTGTTTAAGTGTTTATCTAATATCATATTAACTGCACACTGATATTTACAATAAACAAACGGTTTCAAAACAGGAATACACATTAAAAAAGTCTGCCTGTAAACAGAATTTCAAATATAACGTTTAGCTGAAAAAGTATGAACTGGTGATATTACAAACATTCATCGCTGAACACTTATGATAAAAGAACATTGTTAAGTGAAAATTAATTCTGACTGCGGATTATACCAGAAGATGAGAGGGTTTCTAAAACTGATTGTTCAGATCTCTTGAAGAGGAGTTCGGTGTAAATATTATGAAGAGTTAATACCTCACCTGTTGGCTGGCCTCTTAAAACAAATGTACTCTCAAAACTTTTATAGAAGTTCGTGCAAGCACTATTTTAGAAACTTCTACATTGCTGTCTGTTTTGCATTATATGGTTATTCTGGTAGAAACGTAAATATATGTTTGCTGGAAGCCTCCCAGATATGCTACAGCTTGCTGCTGCTGCTACTTGAATTGTAAATAACCATAGGATTTTATGTAAATAACTGTGCAACGGGAAATTGAAGGCAGTGTAAAGTTTATAAAATACTCTTTGCATGAACTGCTGCAGGATTTTGAGGTTTTACGAAGAAAGCAACCCACTTTGGTTTCGCTCAGACTACTCGTTAGATCACCAACCTGGTCACAATTACATGAATTGTTCATAGCCTTGCCATAGAACTCCACTTCAAAGAGCTGACCTCCCTTTAAGTTAACGGAGTGGCTCATCCAAAGGTAGCAAAAAATAAATAAATAAAAGACTTGACCCAATGAACCATTTAAACCTCTCAGAGGGGATTTACTATATTACGGTTCAGAAGTAAGATAAAACCGAGAGTTACTGCAAAGTAGAAATTCCATCTCAGCTAAAGTTCAGCCATATGGCATCGCTCACAATTTGAGTTTGCTTTGCTGGTTGGTGGTGACCAATTTGAATGCCACAAAATAAACAAGAACAGCGTACAGCTGGGGTTCGAGAGATTTTATACGTTATAATCACCCCCATTTGTTAAAAACCTAGTATCGTGTAAGTTCAGCAATGACATTTATTGTTTTTTCTATGCATTAGATAAACTTTTCAATCCAAAGGTGGTTGAGAATTTGTACCAAACTTTGTAGAGTCAGCTGAAGTGTTTTAATGTATCCAGGTGGAGGCTCGTTGTTTATGTTCACAAGGAAATTCTCAGCTTATATAAGAGTCATCAAATCCACACTGTCGTTTTGCAACAGCAACAGGAGAAAAGTTTACAAAGCTCCTCAAGGAGATCATTTACCACAACTTTCTGCTGGAATGACTCACTGTCAGGGCTTCTACTAAATCCTTGACTTATTAAAAAAAAAAAAAAAGGACAGAAACTAGTGGGTGGAAGCAGAAAAACAAACACAGTCCAGCCAATGTGCCACAGTCCACGAAGATTATAAAACTATGATTTGGCTCAGAAACTGAGCATGAATTAACACTCTGAGTCAAACACTGAGCCAGTCCGTCTGTCACTGTCCACCAAACAGACTGATCGTCTGGCCTGTTAGCCAGATGTCTTTATTCTGCCATGTTGTTGGTCAGATGGTCTAACTCTCTCAACTCGAAGAATCTCTGCACTCAAAAATCAGCAGAACTGGCATGATGCGCGCTCATTAAGGCGGAAGAAACACTCCGTACAATTATTTTTGCTTTCAAATTTTGGAATAACCTACAATCGGGGGCAGAACTAATCGCCTGCTTCAATGTTTAATCACACCAAACACTGTTTGTTTGGGCGCTCGTCCCGTATCAGCTGGGAACTCAAACATTCCCGTCCAACTAGCAGCTGTTGTGCAGACATTTCGTGTTGACTGAAAACACAACTCGTGATGAACGGTAATTTAAAGCTGAAAAAAAAATAAAGTAAAAAAAAACACAGATCTCAGCTACGGACGAGGCCCACATATGCAAAACTTGGTTGCAGTTAGGAGGAGAAACAGAGCAGTTGCTTCCTGCACCTGGATCGTGACTGTTCGGTCACAGTTATTTTCAGCAACGGCACAAAGCGGAACTCTTCAGACACGTGTCAGCTTTTCTCAGACAAATGGGCGGTTATATGTGCTTTCCTCGTCTGGAGGTCTGGAGACAATTTTTGAGGCAGAAGCGGGGAAAGGCTAAAGATGCTAGGAGCCACAGATGAGGGTGGAAAAAATATGTCAACAGTGCAACGTGGCAATTAAACAGCTGAGTGATTACATCATTCAGTCTCACTTCCTTAAAAAAACTGTCCATTAACGTCCTGAGCCATACACAGTAACGTACAGTGAATAATATCTTCCCTGAAACATTTGTTGCACTGTAGATGGCATCAGCTGACAATATTCTTCAAGTAAAACTAAAAACTATGAACTTTTAAACCATAAAATGTGCTCAGAATGAAACAGTTGTGAATGATTTTTTGCAGATACACTATTTATACATGAAACTGGTGACTTACAGCATTCATTCAGTTGTTTAGCTATTTCATAGATGTTTAGATTTGATTTTAACATGAATAAAAGGTCAATTGGACATTTATATATATAATGACATATAATGGTTGGATATTTAAGTCAAATAAAAAGGCAGCTTTTTAATTCACTTCAAGGGAAGTGTTGTGATGACTATTTTTTACCTTCACAAGTTTATCATTATTGCCCACCACTGAAGGCAAGAGCCAATAATGTTTATGCCTATGTTTCCGTGTTCATTTGTCTGCCGTGGTAGCAAAATATTTCATGAACCTCTAGACAAAATTGAATAAAACTTTCAGAAAGCAACCAATGGTTGTACATCCACAACTGACTAACTTTTGGAGTCAGCCTAATTTAAGATGGCCACCACAGCCAACTGACCTTTGGAAACAAATGAATAGCTATAACTCAGTCAATTTTACAGCCACTGGCCTATAATTTAGTGTGGTAGTAGCCGAGTCATCCTCAACACACGCTCTGAGAGCTAACATATCGTATCATATCTCACGAGATCTTGCACAAGATTGCACATAACATCATTTACAAGGTTTGCCCAAAACGGTTACAAATCCACCATTTCTCAAAGTAAGATGAGCCTAATTTAAAACTCTGGAATGAAAGGTGTCGGGCGATATGCAAACCTTAAAAAAATAAAATAAAAAGACTAGGCCTTTCTTCTTAACATGATTGTCCCCTTTATACTGAGGCAGAAATCTTCACTTCAGTAGTTTTCTCTCTCAGCTTTAACCAAGGAGTTTACTCATATATAACTATTTATTAATGGTTTTATTTCTTTAACAATGTTTGCATCTGCTGCATCCAACAGCCTACAACTACCTCGAGTAGGAGAATAACAAAACATTATAATGCATGTTCTGCAAATCATGCCTCATTGGCATACTAAAACACAAATAAGGACAAGTTGTCTAAGTTATTGTCTGCTATTCTCCACCTGAGTGTTGTAATGTCACGCCTGAGTGTTGTCCAGGTCAAACGAAGTAGATTATCTCAACTGTAACTGTAACTGTAACGCCTTATCGGGACACAAAGTACTCTGGGTTACGTGGTGAGGTCAGGTGTGCTTGAACAGCACCGCAGCAGGTCTCACCTGTTTGGGGTCGTCGTAGTAAACACCGATGGAGTGGAGCTTCGGCCCGACGCTGCAGCTCTCCGTGTAGGCTGCCCCGCAGTCCTTGTACGAGCCCTCCTTGAACTTATAGGCAATGGTGACATTTCTGATAGGAGGGGGCCCGGTTTTAATGACCACATCTGACAGGAGCCCCGAGTACACCAGCAGCCCCCCGACTGTCACGACCAGGCACACCAGGAGGACAATTATCAGGAGCAGTAAAATAAAATCAGACATCTCTCTCTCTCTGTGTGTCTGTCTGTCTCTCCAACGGTTCGGGGCAACTGCAGTTACACCAAATCTGCAGTTTCTGTCAAAGCTAAAAACGGACACGCACTGAAATTGGTGACCCGGTAGTTCACACAGCACAGGAAACAGGTACCGATTAAATAACAGCGGTTTACAAACTGGTTTTACGCTTCAAATGACCGAAATTAGAAGTCGAGAGCGCTCGAATTAGAAGACGCGAAAGCCAGTTTGGGTTATTTCCCCAAACAGTGGAGCACGCTTCCCGAATAAACCATTTGTGTCAATCTGAGGGGGGAGGCGTTACTATACCGAGTCAAAAAATATTTTATGCTCTTTATATAAGCCGGTTAAATACTATAGCGTGTAGCATGCTCTTAAACATATTAAATGAAAAATGTCTATCTCAAATTACATGAACCGGAAACAGAGTCTGCTGCGCATTGATGATAAACACCCCCCACCGCTCTCATCATTATGGTTTATTCCAGGTGTTCAGAAGCAAACTAAGGACACTTTTACAGATCATTACAACCTTTCTGTACTCGTGTAGTGATGCACTCACTTAAACTTTTGTTAAAAGGTTTTTATCATATATTAGTGGTTTTGTTCAATAGTTGACATCGAGTTTTAAACAATCTGAAAATGTGTGATAGACACAAGACAACAAATCTAAGCAGAATGTGATAGATCTGATTGGTTTATGTGGACAGATTTGTTGGTTTGAGTGGCACTTATTACAGATTGAAAATGTGTGAGTTGACACTTAACAGGTTGAATCCCTGCTTTTAGTTTTAAAGCTGAATTCATTAGTATTTAACCAAAATGGAGAGAAATCTACGAGCACAAGTTGATGAGTAACACAACCGTCAGACAGTGAAAACACCAAATGTTATATAGCAACAAAGCAGGTTATATAAGCACTATAGTACATTTTCAATTTATACCAGTAAACGTTTTTGACTAACAGAATCATTTTTGGTAGTAGGTGCTTAGAAATGAGTTTTAGGGTCCAAAAAAAGCTTGGAACATCATATTAATGCTGTTATGAATAGAATTTTTCTCCTTCAAAGTCAAACTAGGTCAGCTCTAATTATGCCCTCTAATTATGGGCGGCTGTGACTCAGTGGTTAGAGGTTCGATTCCTGGCAGGAGTCACATGTCAAAGTCCCTGGGCACGACACTGAACCCCTCATTGCCTCTGATGCGTGACCCATCGGTTTATGAACGGAGTTTAAACCACTGATTAGTCTCCATAGAATGATTTATTCAGATTCTCTTTGTAGAGATTTAGTGCCGTGTGGACGGGTAAATGAGGGCACAGATTGTGTTGTAAAGCGCTTTGAGTAGCCTGCTTGACTAGAAAGGTGCTATATAAGTACAGTCCATTTAAACTCTTTTATGGGTCCTTACTGTAAGTTTTGTTGTTTTGATTTACTGGCCTGATTAAGGGTTGGATGTAAACAACCCCAATTAAATATTCGTAAAATAGTTTATTTTCCTTAACAGGTATATTGAGATGACAAATATATGGCTACAGGCTGAGATAAAAGCCTCTCAAATGCATGCTGTTGCACAAAAAAGTGATAAAAATAAATAAATAAAGGTCTTAACTCTACAGAAGGATTGAACAATGTTTATCTGATGGATTATGACACATTTCCAGCCATACGGGTTACTAATAATTTAGTACGCCGAAATCAATTATAAGTTCAGGCTATGATACAAAGCTTAAAGAGCGTGGCAAGAACAGGCTTAATAGTTGACTGTTTTTCAATTTAGTGTACACTTTAAATCGCCAAGTCATATACGTTTACAAAGTCTAATCAATCAATTTAAATCAGTTTTGTTACCTGACAAAAGAATACACAGTTTGTAAAAATTATATATGAAGGATTCAATTTTTTTTTTTATCTTAATAAACATGAAATAACATTTTATTTTAAACAAACATCCAATGACAAAAAAGCATATTTTACTCATTACATGCATAAACACATCGGAATCATTTTTCCTCTGTGCTTAAAATGTTATTGCCACATTCATAAAAGGTACAGAAACTACAATAAAATATGTTTACAGCTGAGCTCTTCCAGGTCAATTGTCAACAAGTATTTTATTACTGTAGAAAGTGCAATTAAAGCCACTTAAACTGCACGAAAATCTTAATGGGTGAATTTTATATTAGCTTTTAACTCCAGAAATAGTTTTCAGGATTACTCAGAGTCGTCCGTGTTTTCATCTTGATCCACATTTTTGTTTTGTTTATTTTTGGGAATTCCCTCAGAGTCACTCTCCCGGTCCTGCAGGAAACCACAAAAACACTCGTTAAAAATCCTGTATTTTAAGTTCTGCACCTGTTTGAAGAGAAACTCATGTTTCTGGGATTTACTCTATATCATATTGTTTTCCTGATACTATGAGCCAAATCATTAGATTTCCAAGAAACTGCATAAATATTGTTAAAAAAAAAAAAAAGCTGCCCTCTACAGTCTTGGCTGCTGCATAGCATGAATGATCAAAAGTTCACTAAGTAGACGAAGTCTTTCTGGCTCATTTACACAGTTGATTCTGTGACTATCGTGTATACGTTTATTGAATAGCCCTAGTTTTTCCAAGTTAGATGTTTTAAAATCAAGTCCTCACAATAATCCTAAACTAATTACTAAAGATAAAGTGACTAGTGTGAGCAAAAATTATATAAAAAATATTTTTAAGCAGATTTTCATTTACGTGATAAAATTTTGCTTCTTGATCATAACTACTCTAAATGAATACACACATAAGTTGATTAGAAAAACATAAGCATTACAACAGGCCTGTGCTTTCCACCTCAGAGCACAATACAGAATTTCATGCTTTAGTTAAGGCTGTTTCTTGAGTAAGTACCTCATCCTCTGACTCTTCTCGCTGTGGCAGTAACCCCTGGTTCTCCTCCTCTTCATCATCATCATCGCTTCCTTGTGACCTCTGAGAAAGAATCTCCTCACCCTGCAAGACAGCATGAGTTTTTTGGAAATCCATATTTCCAACTGAGCTGATAGATTAAAACACTTGAACTGTGTGTTACCTTCAGGTTCCGATTCTTCAAGTTTCCCATCCAAAAGGCCTCCTGGCAGTTGTTGAGCATCAGCATGGCCTTCACTCTGTACACAAACAGCTCCAGGCTCTTCTTCAAAGCTGGCACGTGGTTCGTCAAGCTGGTATCCTGGTGGATCTGAGAAACCGACACATTATTACAAGGTTACTTGTAGATGTAAACCTCTTGCCTCAATTCTTTTTTTACCCTGAGTCAACGTGAATGTTTTTTTGCTTCTCGATTAGCGCATACAGCATTAGAGCACACAAACAAAGACGTAAATCTGTTGCTACCTTAGAATGGCCACACATGTGGTGTAGCTGCCGAGTGCTGAGCTGGAAGGTCTTCAGCAAGCTCTGGACATCCTCCTTAAAAAGACAATTTAATCCACACAGTCAAATCTTTGACAAACTGTCATTAGGAATAGCTTCAATAAGACAACGTTTTGTGTTCTGCAGTGCTTTAGTGCCAACTCAGGAACAATATTTTGCCCTTAAAGCGTGATATGTCCTGGGATAAATGTAACATAAGCACTGCTGTTTTTAGATACTGTTGCACTTGAGATTTTGTTTTCATACATTTTCTTTCTGCAAGTTCTATTAACAAAACATGGACCTTTGCTGTATAGTCTTTTTCTTTTCTACCTTGTGCCTTTTGAAACTGAAGTCTAGTAGTGGCATCCCCAACTTCAGGAAGGACTCCAGAAAAAGTCGTCCGTACTAGTAACAACAATCATATTTGTTAACACGGTCATAAAAGTTACAGCTGAAAGCAAATTCTTGGATCGGCTCACCTTTAAGCACACGTTAAGTACTGGCCTGGAATCAAACACCTGCAATAAGAGCCAAAAACAAATGCAGACAGATGACAAGAACATATCTTTTTCAATAGAACTAAATGATGAGATGAGAAGAATTAGAATTAGATTTCAGTCAGCATGGCAAATTATAATCTGATCTAAAAAATGATATAAATCCCTAAAACAGCTTCTCTCAATAGAGTAAGTCGCTACACATTTACAGCTTCATGACCATAACAACAGAGGACGTACCTTCACTAGGTTGACCAGGATGTGAAAGTCTCTGACAGCCAAGTTCCAAGTCAGCAGTTTCTCACTTTGAGCCTAAAAATTGACAAGTTCTGAAGTCTTAGTTATCAAGTCACTAACAAATATTTCAAATAGGAGAATGGACCGTTACATCAAGCATCTGACCTCAGAGTTGTCACTCTTTTTGCCAGCAGGAATCTTTCTGGCAGCTTTCTCCAACTTTGCCATCATCACTTTGTAAAACACCAGGAACGTCTGTCTACAGAAAGGGAGGAAGAAAGAGTGAATGGCACGATGATCACACAGCTGGGCACACAGGTTTGACAATGATAGCTAATAAACTTATTAATATTACACATTTTTAAGGGTGTAACGGTACATATATTTGTACTGTGGCAGTTCGATGTATTCACTGTACCCATCCAAAACATTTGTACCGATCAAAGGTGACCACAGCTTCCATAGCGTGCAAACATTTTGTTTAACTGCATCTTGCTAACAGCCCTGACAGAAAAGAAGCAAAGAAAGAGGCTATCTAAACACTCTACACCAAACAAAGCATGGTTGGTTCAGAATAATACACAGAAGCAAGCACATGCCCAGCAGGAATGGGAAAAAGGTATTGTTTGTTTTAATGTTTTATTAAAGAAACACCCAATTGTTGATTCATGGAAGTGTTTGTACATGTGATGCTACGGTGGTATTCACGACATAAATAGGTCTGTTTTATGGTGCAAATGCTCAAAGTAGCATTGAGCCTTACATTATAAAGAGGGTGGTTTTTTTTTTGTCTCTTTTTTGTTTTTGTAAAAAAGTACCATTTGGCATTTGTTTCTTTTTCTGTTATACTGTACCATACTGAACCAAGACCCTCATACCAAGGTACATACCAAGCCGTGACTTTGGCTTACCATTACACCCCTCCAGATTATAGGTATGAGGTATGATCTCAGCTAGAACTATCAAAGCAGATTGATTTTAGTCCATGAAAACTTGTGGGAAAGGATTTAAGCTGAGGGGTCTACCTGTTGAGAGTGGGCCAGGATGCAGAGCGTTCCTCTTTGGATGCATTAAGCAGCTCAGAGATTCCTTTTCCAGCTATTTCCTCCACTGCGTTCAGAACATCATCAACATGCTCCAGGTAGATGCTGGAAACAGAGAAAAAGACCACAGCGACTGCATCACTACAAAAGTTAGTTTTACCTACAAGTTTAACAATATTCTGTGGAGGTTATTGTGTTAAGAGCCTAATTGGAGTGCTAAAAAAATTATTATTTGCTTTTTGCTGTTATATGTATAAAGATTACACCAACAGAACTATAAAAAACAGTCTTGGAGAACCTGGACTGAAAGAAAAGCAAAACACAAAAGTGGATTTCTGTGTCAAGTAAATTACTGTTTGACTTCTCCTGAGCATTATTTTTGACATACAGACCAACCTTAGGAGAGTGTGAAGAGGCTCATTGAATTTGTTCCCTCTCTCCTTCTCTCCGCTCGCTGTCACCCAGACTTGGCTCAGAAAATGACGAGCGAGGGACGCTAAGAAGCAAAGTTTATCTCATCATCATCATACTCTACTGGATATTTGATCAGAAGATTGGAATAAAGGTTGGCGGCCTGACCAGTCTGCTCTCTGTAGTCGGCTAGATTTCCTCCTTTCTCCGACACTGTGGACAGCAGCTGGGAGAGACACAGAGCTGTGCTGAGGCTTGGCATCGTGCTGCGGAAGTTCAGCAGGTACTCAAAACTATGTCTGAGAAAACAGGTGAAAACAATATTAGTCACCGCACAGACATAAATCAAAGCAATTAACTTAAAATGTAAAACAGTTGGCTTGTTTAACCTACACATGCTCCTTTATTTTTCATGTTCGATCAGCTCTACATGTGTTCTATAACTCTGTTTACTGCAGCTCTACTTAGAAATGTATTTACCGTACCAAGCTGGTCATTATTTGAATTTGTAGCATTCGGAGCCACAAAAGATGAATCATTTAAAAATAGCTGAACACATAAATTTAATCATACACAAAAATGTATCCTATTTCAGTCAGAAGATTACCACTCACTTCACAAGCTGCTCCAGGGTCAGCTCAGAACCTCCTTCTTTAAGTCGTCCGGCCAAAACTCCCAAAGCCTTCTTCAATAAGTTCCTCTGTCCCGGCTGACTGAACCCAGACCTTACAGATACACACAAAAAATACAGAAAGAGATGTGGGGAAAAAGAAACAACACAAGTGAGAAACAGACTGACATTTCCAAAAGGCTGTAACTTTAACTCTAACAAGACACGGGTCCTCTCTACTCACCAGCTGAAGGTAGTGTTCAGAACCTGCAAGAGCAGCTGGTAACCTGAAGACATTAACTGATGCTCCTGGACATCTGTAGCCGGCCCGTCCACAACGCCGTTGTTCTCAGACAGCAGCGCCTATGAATGCACACATGTATAAAATCACGAGGAGACTGTTCAAGGATTAGAAAAATGTCACTTTTTGTTCAACTCCAGCAACGGTGTACCTGGAAATGGTTGTGGCAGTTCTCCAGGTGTGTGCAGAGGGCAGGCAACAACTGAACACAATAGGAGGTGATGTCTTTGGAGCTCCTCTGCTGGAGGTGGGAGAAGCCTATGCTTTTATCAGCTTTGACCTAAAGAAAAACATCTTTAGTTAGGTTACACATTACAGTCTTATCAGCAGGTGAACTCAAGTTTAAGTAACCTGCATTTCCACAGGGATATTAATGTTAAGAAATGCATTAGTTTTATCAGGCCTTTTTATTTTTTTTGCTACATTAAGATCAAGCAGCTCCTTTCCTTCTGGTGCCTTCAAATTCTCTCTGCAAATGCTACACCTTTAAAAAAAATACTTGCAGATTATTAGAATACCTGTTATTGTTATTATTCTGTATATACAGTATATATGCTCTTTTCCTGTACCTTGAGGAAAGGGGCTCTCCTGGCAGGGGCAGCTGTAAGACTGAACTCCAGTTTGTGAAGCATATCCTCCAGCAGGAAGACGAGCTCACCAGGACCCAGCAGCACATCCTCTCGCACCTTAGAAATTTCACAATTACAATTACATCTATGGGGAAGGCAATACGGTAAAACAAGTTTGAATTCACTGATTTATAATTCCACCTTGGTGTGGAGCTCGGAGTCCAGCAGCGAGCGCGACAGCAAACCACACTGCAGAACATCGAGCACCTCCAAGTCCAGCTCTCTGAAAAACGCCCTGTAGGTGGTCAAACTGATGCCTGGACGGACCTCTTTTTCTTTCTCCTTTTCTGGCTGCTCCTTTAGAATATTTGATTTTATGTTACCGACATTTACATGCTTTAAATCGAATCATGTGAAAGGTAGACATACCTGCTGAGTTTCATCTGCTTCAGTCGCCTCCTCAGACTGAGAAGTTCCCTCTAATGAACTCCTGCCAGGAGCCTTCCTCTTCCTTCCTGCACCATCTTGAACAACACATATGAGATAAACTAAAGGGAAAAACAAGGAGTAACAACACAAAGTGAAGTAACAGGTATTAGTAGTTACCCTTCTTAGGTTTATTTGAGGGAACAGTAAAACTTAGTGCGATCCCGTCTGTGCTTTCTCCATCAAAGTTGGAAACAGGTGGAACGTAGCCAGGAGTTCCTAAAAGGGGAAATCAACTGAGTAGAACCGACACCATATGGCATGAAGGAGAGGTTTAAGACTGAAACTAGAGCACACCTGGAAGAGCCCTCTCCAACAGTGTCTGCAGATAAGTGATGTTCTGCAGACGAGTCATGACTTTCATCTTCATCTCTGTTTCTTTTTGTTTACAGAACGCATTTACAACCTGTGAAAAGAAACACAACCTCAGCTGCCTAAATCTTTCATTAAATATTTGCATTAGTGTGCAGTTACCTCTCGGAACCAGTTGATGGCGTGAAAGAGCAGAGAACAGAGGAACTCCCTCTCAGCTTTTGACAGGCTTTCAACTTTCTCCACAACAACATCCATGTTTGTCAGGATCAGTGGGCACCCTGCGACGGGCCAAATGTAAACACAAAGACATGCATTGCTTTAAAGGCCACTAAAGACATAGATAGTTGATTTCCTTCCATTTTCTCACCCAAAAGGGCATCAATCTCATCCAGGTCTCCCTGATGCCGCTTCTCCTCACAAAGTCTCAGGAGGCGGAAAAATGGAGATAAACACAGAGGAGACACTTGCCTGAGAAAAGACAGAAAACAAGTGTAAAATATTAAGAGACTACATTCATATCTGCAGCTCAGGACAAACTGAAGTTGAAATTCTTATTTAAATGTGCTGCCAATTATCAGAACTGCCTGGAGGTGGTCCGAGTCGAGTTACTGACTTCCGTGGTTTCTTGGTTTGCTGCTCTCCCTTGTTTTGTGTTTCTTTGGCCAACAGGGGCAGCAGGTTGATGGCGATACACCCCTGACTCTCCTCCTCATCCAGGTTGTACATCACATGGGCTGGAAGGGGGAAGGAACTGAAACAAACAAGAGGAATCACTTGCTGCATTTACCTAGGCCAAATGCTTCACGCAAACTCCTCAGACAGATGAGACTTATCCGATTCAGCTCAATCGGAAAAAATATGAAATCACATCGAGAGGTGGAAACCTTAAGATTATCTGAATAACGGGAAAATGTAACCCTGGGAACATGTGAAAGTGACACGAGGGCATTCTGGAAAACATGGCAGAAAAAAAAAAAAAAAAGACAACAATTTGGACTATTTTTTTTGTTCGAGATCTTAGAAAAATCAAATCACCTTCATTTGTAGAGCACATTTAAAACAACCCAAGTGTACCAAAGTGCTGTACAAAAC
>JAOXNZ010000166.1:15019069-15032315 GCA_028566095.1 Kryptolebias brasiliensis
TTTTGTATTCTTTGACTTTTATATATTGTGTTTTATATATTTAAGATATTTAAAATGCATTTAACTTTGTTTGACAAAACTGTAAAGCTCTTCGATTCATTTTGACTGTTTTTAAATGTGCTCTATAAATAACTCTGATGTTAACACGTTAAAAAAACAAACCTTAAGCCAAGCCTCAGAAATGGTTTTCTGGAAGCGCACCGCTGACTTGATGCAGTCGAGTATCAAAGTAACACTGTCCTGACTGCTGCCAGCTGATGGTGCAGGAGCAGACCTGCTTAAAGAAAAAAGAAAAAATCCTCAGGAAGTCTTGGACCTTCTCCAAAGAAGACAGGTGGAGTCAGCTGTTCCTTACACTGCTGCTCCTTTGTTCTTTATGTGACTCTGAGAGGCCTGCAGCACAGGAGGCAGAACACACTGCTCCAACTCTAGTTTCTTGCGGAGACTACACACCACCTGCACACGGAGAATCATGTGCCAGACTTTCAAATACAATAAAACCAAAGGACGTGCTGCTGTGTGCGTACGGTATGTTATTTTAGAAGTGTGAAATGTGAAGGAAAGGAGAAGAAATCTAACCTCATAAGCATCAGAGGCTGAGACAGAATGCAGAATGAACTTGACCACCACAGGAAGGTCTTCTAGTTGTACGGCAGCGAGCGTGGCCATGACAGCTTCTCGGACCTGAAACGGCAGGCGGTAGCTGGTCACGGCTCAGTGACTTGTGTGTGTGTGCGCATATATGTGTTTGTGCATTCGTGGACTAAAACTGCACCTCTGACAGCAAAGAGGAAGTGAGGTTGAGACTGGAAAGTGCATCCAGGACGGGAACTGTCAGCTGGGTGTTTTCCTGGAGTAACGAGCTACAGAGAGCAGCGTGGAAAACTTTAAAACCATAGACTGACTGCAATAATTACAGAACAAAAACAGAGGTTTTATGGTACATACTTGAGCTGTCTGGCAATATCGTTGTGCTGGGAGTCTTCCAGTATCTCTGGTAAACTGGTAATGATGTCCCGCTGTATCTCCACCGGTGCGACTGACACCAGCTCCATCAGCTTTTCAGACAGTTCCTGCAAGAGGAGGCAGAAATACACAAATATATCATTGTCTACACAGGGGGAAAAAAAACATGACTGCAGACAAAATCTGCACAAACATTTACTAGCCAAAATGAGTGTGACAGAGAAAATATCATGACACAGATATTACCTTGGAGTCCACTACTCTGTCTAACCATTTGAGCTGGTTAATAATCATGTGTGGAATACTGGGTCCTCCATCAGCAGTGCTGTGAGATGCAAATAAATTAATGATAAGAGAAAATATGAATAGAAAATATATAGAAAACTGTTTAAGGAATGTAAAAAAAAACAACAAAAAAAAAAACTTACCCCTCAAGCATGAACTCAGGGAGTTTCTCAAGCAAAGTGTTGATGATGAAAGTCTGCAGGAAAACATAAGTGATCAAGTATTTGTGAGCATACAGTACATCTTATAGAAGAGAGTAGTCATTTTACCATGACATATTTCTGTAAATAAACTGCAGTTGTGTTTTAAACGTTCCTTTTATAACAAAAGAGATAAATCACACCTGCAGCATCTCAATGCCCAGTAACATCCGCAGTAGGCTTTCTTGGAACGAGCCAACAGAACTGCAGCAGAGAAAAAAGGCTTTATCAGTCTGTTGTGACAGCAGTTAACATGAGCTAATAATAATAATAATTATTATTATTACCTGGAGTCTCCATCAGACAGCTGTGGAAGACACGGCAGGAGGCAGCTCCTAAACCTGTCAGGATTCTCAATGTAGGTCTCCAGTCCAGTGATGAACTCCTGTAGGATCTAAAAGCAATCAAAGTACGAGCCACGTCAACAACAAATGTGCTTATATCAATGTGAAGCTCAGGGTTAAGCGAGGGTCAATACTCACAGCAGGATACCTGGGGCTCTTCTGTAGCTGCTGCTGTATCCGCTTCTGAAAAATGACCAGGTCGACAGCTTGGAGAGAAAACACCGCAAGTGAACATCTGACTTTATTCCCTGATCGAATGTGTTGTCGGAACGCGGGTTTACCAATCTCGTTGGATGTGCCATCGTTTCTCAAGGCGACGCCTGCCTCTCTCACAAATGCGCCAAATACACTTTGATCTGTTTCGTCTGGAACAGCCTCTTTAGGTTGGCGGCCGGCGTTTCGACTCCTTTTTGCTTCTGAAAATAAACAGAAAATAACACCGCTTACGCATTAAAAACCGCAGTTAGGAATACAGTTGCGCAAATAGCAAAGAAAACAGTAAAACGTCTTTGTAGTAGGAAATGTTTCAGTAACAGATTCCACCTCACTGCCAAAGTTAAATGTTTATAGAGATGACAGTCTTCACAGTTTATTAAGCTTATGGCAGGGTTAGCTCAGTGGTGTCCAATCCTGTGCCTGGAGGGCCACTATCCTGCATGTTTTAGGTGTTTCTCTGCTGTGACACACCTGACTTAAATGACAGCGATTAACAGGCTTCTGCAGAACTTGAAGACCTGCTGCAGAGCAGGGAAACAACAAAAACATGCAGGATGGTGTTCCTTCAGGACCAGGATTGGACACCGCTGGGTTAGCTTGAGAAATAAAATAAGCTGTGTCTGAGTTGTGGGTCTCCATTAAACCTACTGGTGGTTGTAGTTGCTCCTTCTCCTTTCTCTGCAGAAGGGCGTCGCTTTTTGCGCATCATCTAGTAAAATATAAAGGGAGAGAAAGGCGTTCAAAGCTACACATAAAACTAGCATCGTCAGTACGACAAAAACAAGGCAGCTAACAGCCCTCTACACAGTTCAGTGTAAATTAAACAAATCACACAAACGCCCGCTTCGTGTGCGGCGCTACATTTAAGTGTTGTTAGCTGACAGAACTATTCAGAATAATAATAAAGAAACATACTTTTTATTTTTCAAGCAGTCGAGCTCCCAGATGACCGAAGTTACAAAACAAACTCTCGCGCCAATGTGCGCCGCACGTTGCTAACGTCACTGTTAGCTCCTCCTACTCAGGTCGTTTAGCAACAAAGAAACAAACACGTTTGTTTGTTAAAAATAGCGATACTACTAAGTTACCAGATATTTTCCTAACTAAACTGTGTGCTGTGCGAATATAGTTCAACTGACCGCTCTATACAAACATTTCGTTTTAGAACGACTCGGGGTTTTTTTTTAACTTTTCAGCTCTTGAACATTAGAGCGCGTGTTTTATAACTATTTCAGCTGTTGGCAGGCGGGGTTAAAGCTCTGCCTTTATTCGTCACGAGCAGCCCTCCTCCGGTATACGCCGTAGTCAGAAACGAGCAGCCTCTCTTGCCCCTCTATGTTAAAGAGTACACTTGATCAAGAGATGTCTGTTTTCTTGAATTTTGCTTTGTCTGCAAACCTCTACATCTTTTTAAACATTCCGAGCCTTTTTTCTAAACAGCTATTTTTTTTAAAAAAGATCAGTCATTCAAATGATAAATAATGTAAATGTAACAATACAAGTAGAAATAAATAGTCTAAAAGTATAAACTAAAAACAACAACAAATGATTGATCTTTTTACCATTTTTATTTCTGTGTACATCAATAAAAATGGAATACACACCTCGTGAACATTTTTCCACAATGGAAGACACTTTTCACTTGAAACAAAGACAAAATTTGCTTAGTGAAAACCTAAAGGTACTCATTGCAGTGTCATTAAAACCAGTAAAAAAAAAATATTTTTTTAAATCATAAAATAGGGAAGAAAATTCACACTTTTTTTCTCGTATCAGTGGTTAATGTGTACTTAAATTAAAAATTTGGAAGCAAAATTTGTGACAGTCTGCAAACTACCGTGTGTTTGTTTACCTATGGAAACAAAGAAAGTGTCTGAAACTAGGCCAACAATGGCGTCTTTCATGGAAGAGCAATTTGGGATCAAGAAGTCGGACAATTTTGGTGTATTGGTATATATTTACACTCAGATTTGTCAAGTGAAGTATGCAGATTAAAGTGGGTTGTTTACCTTCAGTGCATACCTGCATTTCAGCATTGCATACCAGTATATATGGAAATCTGCTGGAGTAAACTCTATTCAAAACTGCACCTTTTGATAGCATTCAGAACAACCCTTGTTATGTTTGATTTCACCCAACAGACTGCCCTCAGTTCTCAACTTTCTGGTGGGAAGTAAATTCATTCACTTTTGTCACTTTTGAAGTTGGTGGAATGATCACATGCACATTGCTGGTCCACATGACCATCATGTGAGTGTTTTTTTTTTAATATCATTTATCATCATTATGGGCAGCACAACAGATTAGTGGTTAGTACTGTTGCCTCACAGCAAGAAAGTTGTGTGGAGTTTGCATGGAGTTTGCATGGAGTTTGCATGTTCTCCTCGTGTTTGCGTGGGTTTTCTCCGGGTGCTCCGGTTTCCTCCCACAGTCTAAAAACCTGCATGTTAGGCTGCCTTCAGGCCTCCCTTGAAAAAGAGATTTGGTATCTCAATGGGACTTGCCTGGTTAAATAAAGGTTAACATAAATAATAATATCATGTGCAATGTGGTCAAAGAAATTCGTGTGCCAGTGATTAAGATGGATGGATGTGCAATGTAGTGTATGTCGTAATGCAATGCAACAATATATTTATTGAGTTCTTTGCATATATGATACATAGAAACATACATTCAAACAGGCACTGAACACCTCCCACCCACAGTCAACACTCAGAGCATAAAATAAAACAAAACAAAATTCAGTTAAAAAAAAAGTCAGATTAAATAAAGGTAATTACAAATATAAATATACAGACAAATAAAATAAAATTACAATCATTCAAATCTAAAACCTTGATAAAGTATCGCTTTCTTATTAAAAATATTAGTTATATAATTAAATATTGATCTTATTAGGTTCCATTTCACTCATTCATTTCAACTTTGTTACTTTCCAAAAATTGCATGAAGGTGTCCTGTATTTCCTTAAATTTACTGTTTTTTTCACTGACCATATTTGTTAATTTCTCCAAAGCAAGGCAGGAGGCCATTTCCCGTAGCCACATTGCAGTTGTACAACAGTGCATGCTTTTCCATCTCAAAGCAATTACTCTGCCGGCTCTAAGCATACACAGGTTGATCAAAGGTGCTGTTTTATGGCTTGGTGCAAAGTGGTTAGGAAAGATAGCTAATATGCAAAACTTTGCCTCAAGAGGGACCTCTATAGCAGCTATACGTGAGACCAGGTCAACTGTATTCTTTTAAAACGACTGAATTTTTGGGCATTCCCACATACAATGCACCAATGTGCCAATATTAACAATACATTTAGGACAATTAATAGAAATGTCAGGGTTATACTGATTAAGTTTCACAGGCGTGACTTATGTCTTAAACAGCCATTTATACTGCAACAGCTTAAATGCTGTATTAATAGTCTGCGTTTGTGCTTTTAAGCAAGAATTTCCCCAGTCATCCACAGTAATATTTACTTGTAGATCGTCTCTCCAGGAATTAAGTCTTGATTGTTAGGTATCTTTGGATTTGTATCATAGCATAGAATAATGCCATTTGCCTTTGACTATCTTCACTACTTACAGTGATTCTTTCTGTATCTGAGAGACGGCTCCTCTAAGCTGTGGATCTGTGATGTTATAAAGCTTCTTAACTGTAAATACTTAAAATAGTGCTTTCTAGGAATGGCGTATCTATGAACCAGGTGGTCGAAAGTCATTAGTCTCCCATCTGCATATAAATCAGCTATTTTGCCCAAACCTTTGTCCACCCATTTGAACCCACTATCAGCTCTACCAGGGACAAAGCTGTCATTTCCCCATATTGGTGAGAATTGAGAAAGTTTGGGTGCATCTCCTGTATAAGCGTGGACCTCATGCCAGACAAAGAGTGTATTCTTAACAAATGGATTTTTTGTCTGTTTCTTGAGTTTCTTAATATGAGCAGAATAAATATGATTGAAGAGGTAAACCTCATGCTGCAGTACGTTCTATAGCTGTCCGAGCTGAGGGGTCAGAAGAAAAGTAAAACATAGATGTGCATAGTTGTGCCGCTCAATAGTACCATTGTAGGTTAGGTAACTGAAGCCCCCCTCTATCGTAGGGAAGGTACAGTAAAGAGAGAGCCGCAGTCTTGGATGCCTGTTATTCCATACAAAATTTGAAATCAATTTCCTAAGTCTACAAAAAAAATTATGAAAGTAGAAAAGGTAAAGCTTGAAATAGATAAAGAAATTTAGGGAGGATTGACATTTTATTTATATTAATACGGCCTAGCGTAGAGATCGGCATTGCCATCCATCTACTCAAAGATTCGCTTGTGGACTGTACTATGGGATCATAGAGAGACTACATTCTCAATTTCAGGGATTATTTTGATTTCTAAATATGTAAATCCCTCCTGCGTAGCTGAAAAGGGGGTAATTACTTTAGGGTTTTGTCTTTCATATTTATTCAAAAATTATGTAATTGACTTTGAACTATTAACTTTGTAGCCAGAAAATTCTCTGAACGATTTGATTAGGTCAAGAAGTGTTGGAATGGATGTGTTCAATTTGGACAGATATATAACAACATCACCCGCAAAGAGCGAAATAGTATGCTCCAGTTCTCCCATTTTTATACCGGAGATTTTGGGGTACTGCCGGGTGGGGTTCAAAAGCAAACAAAAATAGAAGATGGGACAAAGAGCAACCTTGTTGTGTGTCTCTGTGAAGACTGAATGTTTCTGATATGTTGTTCGGTATTATTTCTGGTGTTGGTACGGTATATAAAAGCTTCACCCATTTAAGTTACTTATCTCCCATCCCAAATCTTGTCAAGACCTCCATCAAATAATTCCATTCAATCCTGTCAAAAGCTTTTTCGGTGTCCAAAGACAGGATTACATTATCTTTGGCATCACGCGATTCATGTAATATATTCAATACTCTATGTACATTGTGAAATGCTTGACGTCCAAGAACAAAACCATTCTGATCATTAGAAATTAGGGATGGGGCTTATAGCTCAAGTCTCCTGGCTAAAGTCTTGCATAGTGTCTTTGTGTCACAGCACATTACAGATAGGGGGTGATAAGATCCTCTTTCTGTTGGTGGTTTGCCAGGCTTTAGAACCAAGGTGATCAGTGCAGATCATAAGGTTGGGGGCAGGATTCCTGATTCATATGCCTCTTTAAACACTTCTAGCAATGGAGGGAGTGATTTTTCTGCAAACAGTTTATAGATCTCAATAGGAATCCCATTCGGCACTGGGGTTTTCCCACTTCTCATGCTTCGCACAGCTTCTAACATTTCTTTAACCATAACATATTTATCCAGAGCAGTCTTATCTTGATCTGTTATAGTCGGGATATCTAATTGGTCTAAGAATTCAGTCTATAATTGCATGGTTTCTAGGGATTCATAAAATGTCTTAAATGAGTAGTTAATTGCATTTGGGTCTATTGCCATATTTCCATTTTCTAATCTGACTGAGTTTATAGCTCTATCTGATTGCATTTATTTAATTCTGCATGCAAGTAGCTTGCCCACTTTGTCACCTTGGTCATAGTAGGATTGTTTCAACCAAGTTAGTGTTAGTGGAAAGCTCTTTGTACCTAGTTCTCAACAGCAGAAGCTCTTTATGTTTCTCTGGGCTATCATTTTGATATACATCCAACTCCAAGACTTTAATCTGAGTCTCAAAAGTCTGGTAAGTTCTTTAAAATGGGTCTTAGATTTAAAGCTTGTATAGTTCATGATCATGCCTCTAATGCAAGCTTTAAATGCTTCCCATTTTACACTTGCACTAGTTTGATCGGTATTTGTCTGAAAGTATATGTCAATGTTGTCACCAAGAAATTTAACAAATTTGGGGTCTTGCAGCCATTTTGTTTGAGAGTGCCATCTAGGGGGACATCGAGCAAGCCTTGGCATATGATGGGTTAGGGAGATGGGAGCATGGTCAGATAGGACTATACTATCATAACTACATTCGTCTACATGAGGTAGTATACTCATAGAGATCAAACAGTAGTCAATACGTGATGATGTTTTATGAGTGCTTGAATAACATGAAAACTCTTTTCTATTGGGATGTAATTTTGTCCAGATCTCAATTAAGTTGAAATCATCTATAGACTGTAGCAAAAGCTTTCTGGCATGAGGATGAGAAGTGTCAATGCCTGTTGAGCAGTCGTTAACGGGGACTAGCACACAATTATAGTCTCCACCAATTATATATTTTCCAGACATGGATGATATAGTAAGAAAGAGATTCCTAAAAAATGAGTGATTGTCCTCATTAGGTCCATAAATGTTGACCAGTGTGATTTGGGCTTCTAATATTGTTCCCTGCAAAATAACATATCTGCCATCTGGATCAATTACTTCCTGGTTAAGCCTGAAGGGGATTGATTTGTGACTCAAAATAATGATACCTCTGGCTTGCGAATTAAATTGGGCAGCAAAAACTTGTCTGGGCCATCTTTTTTTAATTCTAGTAATATGACATTCTGTCATTCCAGGATGTGACATTAATAACTGACTTACCAACCATTTAATATTAAATCAATTATGAAACAGACCACCATATGTAAAATGGAAATACTACACATTTTACCCAGGCAAACAGCAATAGCTAAAAAAACAAAAACCGTAGACAAAAGTGGCAAAAACATACCCTGAAATCTCTTATGCATTTCCCCAAACAAAATACATAAAAAAGACCCCTTAAGTAACTATGCACTTTGGTTATTTTGCATCTCTGATCCTCATACTGAGGAGTAGTGTGACGTGATAGCATAAAGAGTTCAATTCTCCTGCATGCTCCAATAAATTATTAATTATTCAGACCATTTAAATAATTACCTCAAGAACATAAATATATATTTTCCTACCAAGTAGGCATAACTTTAAGAAGACTAATGAAAAAATAAGGCAGCTGTTGTAGAAGAAACAAGAGAAAACCATAATTAAAGCAGCCTCACCATGTTGTATAATTAAAAAGATACCAATTCCAACAGCCTATGGTCCCATTGTGGATACATTCATCACAAAACTAGGCACCAGCTGTACCATGGAATGGCACAACACCCCTCAAACTCTCCCTAAGTAGCAGCGGGCAACGGCCCACAGGCAGGCCATCGCCAGTTAACTGGTTTTAAATACTTTAAAATATTGAGAGATTTCGGGAATATTTGGTGGGACAGACCCCCAGAAGTTGAGTGCAGAGCCACTGAATGTTCTACCTCCCACAGTATTCAGTAGGGTGGCCTGAACAGTGAGGTGAATGACTGTGGATGACCTGAGAGTGCAAGAAGGTACGTATATTGATGTGAATAAGTTCAGACAGGCATGATGACGCTCGGTTATGGATAGCCTTAAAGATGAGAAGGTGAATGTGATAAATAATCAGAGCCTAATGAAGTTCTTGAAAAACAATATGTAATATATTATATATAATATATAGTAATATGGTTAGCAGCGGGTGTTCTGGTAAAGATACAGGGGCGGAATTTTTATCCAGCTGAAGTCTAAGTAAGGACTTGAGATAGAGACCAAAGTGAACAGAGTTGCAATAATCAATGCAAGATGTGAGACCAAGGAGTGAATAAGTATGGCAGTGGACCTAGATGTGAGAGATGGGTGGAGATGATTTATACTACGCAAGTGAAAGTAAGCAGACAGGGTGAAATTATTTATGTGAGCTGTATTGCGCCTAAAACTTGTTCTGTAAATAAATCTTTTAAACAGTGTAACTCTTAATATTATCCCTGTGGCTGCTTGCGACAGAGAAGACTGATCTAACCCATGTTGTATCTTGGCCACCATAGACTGAACATAACATTCATGGAATTTCTTGAAACAGTCACAAAATGTGATCCTGTCATTCTTGTCCTGGGACAGCAACTTTATTATCATGTTTTCATATAAAAAATATTTTTTAAATAAAAATAAATGTATAAAGGGGTACAGTCTCATAGTATTTTGTAACACTGTTAGGAGTGGAGAGCTTTCTTTGATAAGTGTTTACCTGGCTTAACAATCTTAAAAATCAGTAAAGTGACTGTCGACCAAGACATCTGATTCAATACAACTAAGTACTTTCTATGCTTAGATTGAAACTTCACTGATTTTTTTTTTTTACTTTAACTGAGTTACTCAGGTTTTACTTTTAGGAACAACTTAGTGGGTTACAACAATAAAGACAGAGGATTTATTTTCCCCATCAAGAGGGTTCCAAAGTTACACTGGAGCCAGAGCTCACTCAGCACCAGCTCTTTATGTTTCTACCACCATAAGCTCTGGCTCTAGTACCAAAAAACCACTGCTGACTCAGCATTAACTCTTTGCCAGAACATAAAAAAATCACTTTTATCAGTAGCTGGAGGCGGGCTAATAGATACCAACAACCAATCAAAGCAATGTGAGTGCCATGTTAAAAAGTGCACAGTTTCACTTTTACTATAATTTAAAAACAAAACAATTTGCTTTGACATGAATTATAATTCAGATTAGGATTGGAATACCATTACCTCATAGTATTTTTCTCTTCCTGCAGTTTGTATGTTGTTATTTTTTGTTAAAAATTGTCAGTCGACAGAGCATTCACAAACACAAACTGGTGTTTAAAACAGTGTTTATGACATAGACTGGTGATATTAAGACATCTGCTGAAAGAAGGATGACACAAACCCTGTAATCTGTGAAGATAAAGTGTTTCTCTGCTCTCTGATCCTTTACACAAACTCAGAATACAACAGAGGGTGGATAAATCATTTACTGGAGGAGACATTTAAAGTGACATAATAACGTGGCTCTGAGTTGGCTCCCTGGCTGTGGAAGACCAAACTGGGTCTTTACTGTATTTTTAAAGAACCAGCTCTAGAACCAGCCCTGGTCTAGCAATGGAACCACTTTAATGAAAAACAAAACAAAACAAAAAACCCTAAAAGAGGTTATGAGCAAAACAACATCTTTGAAAGACACAATACAATAGTATTTTTCACATCAACAACTTTTAAATTATATTCATGCTCACAAGGAAACAAATCGTTGCCTTTAGGAAAACAAAAGAAAAAAAAGACACAAGCTACACTCAAATCCAATACACCTTGGAAGCTGAGCCATGTGTGTAAACAATGCACAACGTGTGTCGATCAGCACGGATGCAATTATTTTTGTTTCATGCCTATTTTATGTTTTGCTTTGAGATTGGGTTTTATGAGTTCAAGTGTTACAATGAGAAATTGTTTACACTTGAAATGTGTGTCCACTGACCTCATAACAAATTGGATTTTAGTCTTTCCTGTCATTTTCAGAGGTTATTTTCCACTGATGCAAAATGTGGTGATGAAGCACATAAGTATGTATGGATAATAAGATAAAAAAAAAACAATGCAATGTCTTCTCTGTAAACACCCTCTAAGTCAAAACTTTCTCCCACCCATATATTATTGCAGTATTCTGATTCTGATAAATTCTATATCAAATCAGACAAAAATATGAGTAGATGATTAAAATTACTTTCAATAGAACTTTAGCTACTAGTATCACAGGAAACAGATTTCTAATCAGCCTTGATGGACTGAATACATTTAGACTTTTCATTATGAAATCCTCTTAAGATGGGTCATGGACTGATGATGGTGTACCACGGCTTTCATAACAATGTCTGCTGGAGATAGGTACCAGCTCCCTGCAACCCTGCAGGTAAAAAAAATGGATAGAAGGGGGGATGTGTGATTCAAATACAATGAAATGTGGTTAAAGAGTCAAACCATGTCACATAAAAAAGTAAATATTTGACCTACGCTGATATATCTTTATGCCCATTTGAGGGCACACGTGCCTCAACCTTAGGTTCTTCGCTGACATAGAAGAAAAGTGTCTTAACAAGGCAGCATACAAGCAAAAACCAATATAGGTAACGATGAACTAATTTACCAATGATAGAAAAGCTATTTTCTCAAATGTAACATAAGCAGCGGGAACACCTTTCAGGTCAGCGGTTGAAAAGTCATAAACTGTACTGAAGACATAACCCAGAATAAATAAGTCTTTAACATGTCCAAATAATCTGAACTTTGAGTAATTCTTGAAAAGAGTGACAGTATGCAGAGCTGCTTAAGTCCATGACAGATTCACAGTGAATGTGATTGAGCCATTTGGGCTCAAACGTGCAAATAGAGATTATTTAAGACTGTTTAACCACAAAGTGTGCCTTTGATGTTTAGAGTGGCTATAAAAAGGAAAAAATTAACAATACAAAAGTGATTAAACTGGTAAATCACAGCTCCCTTTTGCATTTAGTTATAGACCAGATGCAAACGAGTGTAAACTAAAATTTGCACCTGAGAGCTTTTCACCATTAAGTTTTGTCATTTTTTTAAAGAATAAGTTAGACATTTTATGCTTCTGGTAGTAAAATCATAGTTTAAGAAGCTTGACAGCAATCACACAAAATGCTTGATGATAATTATATTTCAACAACTTATAGGAGTCAGGACCAAAGGAAGTCTCATTTATATAAGCCTTGGAAGAAAATGAACTGCAAACAAACAGAAAGGCTTGATTTCACAGCTGCATTCCAAAAGTATATGTCAACTCTAAAAGAGAAAAAAAGGAGCCACTCATCTGTTATGCTCACTTTAAAGTACAATGTTTCAAGTCTGTTGTCTCACTGTTAACAGCTTCTTCTATTGCAGTCCATCTCCAACAGCCTAATAGTCACAAAACTTTGATTTTGTTTTAGTTACACTATTAGGAGGTTGTCTTCCTAGGAAAAAAAAGAGCAACATCAAACATATCAGTAACTGATCCAACGTGACATTTGAAACCCAGCTGCAAGAAAAATAACCAAACCGGAAATTGAGACGGAAGGAGAAAGTAAGGTGACATTCTTATAAAATGTCAAAATCTGTGAGGTCTTGTTGAGTGGATGGTTTCACAAACATAGTGCCCACGCTATGAACGCTTTTCTTTGTTTTCCTTTTCTGACAGTTAATGATGTTGTTTAAAACATAACTCACATAGCTACACAATTTGTAACCATATCATTAAAGATCTCCAAGACTTAAGCTACTTTTTGTTAAAAAATAAAATAATTTTATTTTGGGGCATTGTACAACTATAATGTTCATGCAATAATGTTGCCATGTCAACAACAAATCACTGTCTTGTGTGCACATACAAGACAACATATTTTTGTAGATTAATAAACTTGTTACTAAAAAATGTATACTTGTGCAAAAATATGG
>JAOXNZ010000166.1:15032415-15052885 GCA_028566095.1 Kryptolebias brasiliensis
ATATTGATCTTATTAGGTGCTGCTATTTTATTTATTCCATTTCACTCATTCATTTCAACTTGGTTACTTTTCAAAAATTGCATGAAGCTGTCCCATATTTCCTTAAATTTACTGTTTTTTTTTTTCCTGTGACCATATATGTTAATTTCTCCAAAGCAAGGCAGGAGGCCGTTTCCCGTAGCTACATTGCAGTTGTAGGACTGTGCATACTCTTCCATCTCAAAGCGATTACTCTCCTGGCCAAAGGTGCTATTTTATGGCTTGGTGCAAAGTGTTTAGGATAGATGGCTAATTTGCAAAACTTTGCCTCAAGAGGGACCTCTACAGCAGCTATACGTGAGACCAGGTCCACTGAATTCTTCCAAAACGACTGAATTGTTGGGCATTCCCTCATACAATGCACCAGTGTGCCAATATTAACATTACATTTAGGACAAGTATCAGGAATGTCAGGGTTAAACTGATTAAGTTTCACAGGCGTGACATGTGTCATAAACAGCTGTAACAGTTTCAGTGCTGCAGGGGATGAACTATCTTGACGACACAAGCAGACTCTGTAAGATTTGAAAAGGCAGGGGAGCGGGGGGGGACTATCTTGACGCCAAGAACCTGATCTTTGATGGTTTATTACTCGAGGAGACGCTTGAAGCGCGGTCAGAGCGCGTCGGAGCTGAGAGGAAACACAGCATCGTCTCTGGACAAAACAAGCAAAAAAATAAATTAAAAAATGGCTTCGAAGTTTTACACCCTGACTGCTAAACTGTTAACCGGAGAAGTGTTCAACTTTTCCTCTCTTCAGGACAAAGTTGTCCTGATTGAGAACGTCGCGTCTCTCTGAGGCACGACCGTCAGGGATTACACCCAGATGAACGAGCTCCACGACAGGTACGCCAGCAAGGGGCTCGTGATCCTGGGAGTGCCCTGCAACCAGTTCGGCCATCAGGTGAGCCGAACCCACCTGCTCTGTATGGATGAAGTGGTTTACTGTTTGGTTTTTTTAAATTCCTGTTTAGCTATGTCCCATGGGAATAATAAACCTTTAGAAATTTACATATTTGAGACAAAAATGACTTGCTTTTGCTGTTTAATTTTTAAAAGTGTTTATTAAGGATAGTGTAATTTGTGCTTAGCTAGGAAAGTTATACCTAAAGACAAAAAAAACAACAACTATAAACTGTAGTTCTTTATTGTTTTATGAAATATCTTGAATGTAATAAATCAGATGGTGACTATAGATAGTAATGGTTCCAAAGGCCTCATTTTAAGCGTATGAGTTCAAATGAGGAAGTACTTTTTTTTTCTCCTTCCTGATTCAGATAAGATCAAACCTTAAGACTAAGACAGATTGTGAAGAATAACGTTAACGATCAACCCTGCAGGAGAACTGCAAGAATGAAGAAATCCTGCCCTCTCTGAAGTACGTCCGCCCTGGAAATGGCTTCGAGCCGAACTTTCAGCTCCTTGAGAAGGTGGACGTGAACGGGAAGGACGCCCACCCCCTGTTCGTGTTCCTCAAGGAGCAGCTCCCGTACCCCAGCGACGACCCTTCGTCCCTGATGGGTGACCCCAAGCTCATCATCTGGAGCCCGGTGAGCAGGAACGACGTGTCCTGGAACTTTGAGAAGTTCCTCATCGGGCCAGACGGAACGCCGTTCAAACGCTACAGCAGGAGGTTCCTCACCAGCGACATCGATGGAGACATCAAGAAGCTCCTCAGCCAGGCAAAATAATCAAAGAGCTGAAGTTCGGCCATCCTACAGCTCACATTTGCACCATACTTCTCAGCACTGAGCCCGTGTGTGTAACCTTTCCTCTGTTTCTGTAGATGGTGACACTTGAACGCATCCTGTGCTCTCGTGTGTGTGATGACTGTGTTGGAGTTTTTTTTTACTGCATGAAGACATCCTCTGAAACGTGTGAGGAGGGTGTCGGATGAAATGTAAAAGGCGCAACCTTTTCAGTCCCATCACGTGCATGTACAGCACTGCTGTTGTGTGATGTAAGACGAGGACTAATAAATGGGCTTTTCTTCAACTTTTGCCTCGACTGTCATTGAATTAATAACAGACAAAAAAAAGTATTTCGGTTGTTTGTCAAACCTAAACATGACTTCAACATGAGACACTGACTTTCAAACTCCACTTATTCTTCTCTTAAACATAGCCTAGATACACAACTTGTTCCAAATCACTGGTTTGCATGCATCTTTTAAGGCTGCGCTCGATTACAGCTCGGTCCATTCTGTACACAGGCACAGGAGTGGCTGCTAATTAAAGTTGCATCACCTGCAACAGGTCATTTTGAAATACCGGCAGCTAAGACGTTGGCATATAATGACTGCTTCTGTGATCAGCTTGACGAGCTAACAGCCAATCTGAGTGAGGCCAAGACAAAGGTGGTTTGCAACTGTTAAAAAAAAAAAAAAAAATCAGAATGGTTCATGCAAATACTATTGTATCGATTTTTGTTGGAAGTACAGCTAGCTGCTGCTATTTGCACTTAACTATAACATTTTAATAACTTTATATTGATATCAAAGGTTAACAAGAGCATTTGCATAAAGAACCCACTTTGGTCTTGGCCCTGCTTTAACTAGCCATTAGCTCATTAATCTGGTCAGAATTAACCCCAACTTCTCTAAACTGAGGTTGTTCAGAGTTATCCACTACAGGTAAGATATTGTTCACAACCTGAAGTGATCAGTTCAAGTCCTGCAGTTAGTCAAAATAAAGCATCTTGATGCCTCCAGTTTTTCTTGTACTTTAAAATATTGATTTTGCATGAAAGTAAAAATACATATTCTACTAATTTGGGGGGGGGAGATTAATACAACACCCTTTTTGTGAGATAACGCTTTTAATTATTCAAAACAAAATTAAAAACCTTGAGGCTTCCAGTCTTTATTATAATACGAATTCAAATATTTCTCATTTAAAAACAAATGGGGGTAAACATGTGGAACAAGAATGTATACACCCATTTAAAATAAACTGATTTCTCTTTATTTTAATTATTTTTTTTTTTACATCTCTCGGGTTCATTTTCAAGCCTTGAATTTGTGTCAGGATCTTCTGCTTTTGGTGAATATGCTTTTTGAGCAAAGACTATGATTGAAGATATAAAGCTTTTCTAATAAAAGGACATCAATGATTATATTCTGGCGATCTTCTCTGGACTGTAATAATGTCAGAACCAACCAGCAGACGGGCCCGACGTGTTAATATGTCATTAAGCAACAAAGTGCAGAACCTATGCCACAGATCAAGACTTTATAAGAGTACATACTTATGTACTAAATTCCACCTGCTTTTCCTAAACAATCGCTCATATTTAGCACAATAAAATTAACTTTCGACCACACTAACAGCTTTGCTTTCTTCTACATCCTTTTACGCCTGTGAAGATGAAATTCGGTATAAAAACAAGAGGAGGATCGTTTCCTTGTATCACCAGAAATAATATAAATGCACGTTACTCAACAGCTGAGGAGTGTGTTTCAAAACGCTGACATTCAGTGAGTCGTGCACCAGCCGTCCCTCGTGATCAGGAGAAGGTTCAAGTTTCGTGAATAAAGCACCACTTTTATTCTAGTTTATTTTGCTTCACTCAGTGTGCTTCGAAAATATCAAATAACAGCCATTTCAATACAGAGCTGCGTGAATGTACACAATTAATGAGGACAAGCTATTGCGGCACAGCTATGGATCTAATCAGGCAGCCATCAATTTATCCTTAAAAGACGGTAAAATGACCCGTTAGGTGTACGACGGACCAGAACCTTTAATGCTACAGCCACACCACACACACTTCTGTTACGTCTAGTCACGCTAGAAACAGGTAGATCATGTTCTCGCCATGGTTTGAAAGTGCCTCCTTTTTCTTTTTTTTGTCAGGTTGCAGGAGTAAAAAGGCCGCTTTCCCCCATTGTGGTTATTAAAAAAAAACAAAAACAAAAGGGGTAGAACTCTTCTCATTAGGGGCTTCAGAGACAGTGTAACCAAGGCTGTGAATTTAGGAGAAAAAAAATAAATAAAACAAGGTCGAAAAGAGTGGTTTAGATCGCAACGCGGAACAAGCAGACCTTGGGCTGAACTGCCACAGCCGTGGATCCACTTCAAGACAGGTTGCAGTCTTCTTCTTATGAGAGTGGCATTTATCATTCTGTGTGCACATGTCACTGTTAAGTTTGCATTTACATCAGGACAGCAAAAAATAATCGCAATAAATTTAGACAACACCAGCGTCTTGCTAACTTCTGCTTCATTTCATAAATACCTAGAAATGCTTTGGTTCAAACAATATGAGCATTTGGCTTTTTCTCTTTAATAGTTCTGATTTTTTTTGTTGTTGTTTTTTTTCTTGTGGGCAACAAAAACATTTGCTTATCTACACATTTCGAGGGCACTTCTAACATTCTGTTCATTCAGCAAGAGGATCTATATTTCTTTAAACTCCTCTTAGTTCAAAACTAGTAAATTCTGATCAGAAATCAACACGCCAGCCGCTGCAGAGAGGAACGCTCCCAGCTCACGCTTCGGACAAGGCTGTTGGCTCGAGACAGAAATCAAATAAAACAGGAGAGGAGGGATTAATAAGTCTGTGGAGTCCTCGGGCACAAAAGAAGCATTGTGTGTGCGTATCCAAGTGTCCGTTTGCCATATGCTTTTCAGTGTGTGTTTGTTCGTGCCGGGGGCGCCTCAGTTTGTGTCCATGTGGTCGTCGGCTGATTCAGGGGCTCCTCCCAAAGAGGCCGAAGGTTGAGGTTTGGAGGGGCTTTCCTCGTCTCTGCGCTGATAGAACAGCACGTAGGCGGCTTTAGTCTGCAACAGGACGACAGGGTTAAGATTACACGACGACAACAACAGGGACACCAGACACCAAGAGACACGGAAGCAACGGGTAACGGACTTAACTTCAATCATCCTGCTGACAAACAATAATTAAAGAGTCAAAACCCACCACAATCTGGTCTTCTGAGGCAGACGAGACACTGCTGTCATCAAAGTAATACCACTTTTCATCCACTTTATTCTTTCCGTAAGCCGTGTCTGTCTCACACAGAAAGGACAGCGTCAGCTAATATGCAGGCAGTTCATTTATTTGGAATAACAGATAAAAAAAATCTCATCACTTTTGTTTGGTGTAAATAAAGCAAGTACAAGAAAAACTTGAAACTGAGTCCACAGTGAAAAACAACTTACGAGGGTCTTTGTCACCATAAGTTTTTAGCACGAGAGAGAAATTTATTAAACTCTTTATTTCTGACACATTTTCATGGCTGAGGACTGAATTTAGTTGCTGATAACAGTTGCTTATGTTAAGATTGTGTGGACTGTTTTGGGACTTTTTCTATCCACTTAAATAGACAAAAATAAAAAAAAGTGTGAGATCAAAATATTTCTGAATCCGGGAAAATAAACCGTGACTTACAGTGACCACCTCCCATCCCTCCATAGTGGTTTGAAACTGCAATAAGGTCATAGATGTAAGGGCCCGCCTTCGGGTCACAAACAAACTCTGACATGTTTAGATCCCTAGAAAAACAAACAGGAACAGGAAGTTAAAAATAGGGCCTGCAAATAAATAAATAAATAAGCTGATTTGAAGGAAAGACACACCACATGGCCTTCCGTATGTTAAACCCATCCCCTATTCCCTTTCTTCCTAATAAGCGTGGCTCAACATTTTTTCAAAAACAGAATTTCAGGAACTGTATTTTCTTGTTTCCTCGTAGCTCAAGTTTCCAAACAGAAGTCGACACGTGACCTTTAGCTATTAGACCATATAATCGTGAGGCAATTTCTCCTTTTTAAACACAGAAGAAACTTTGTACTTTCCCCCTGAAAAAAAAACCCCTCACATAGGAGGTAACGACGACTTTCTAAAGCTTTGAAAAGATACACGGAAAATAAACAAAGGCTTTCTTGTTCTTTGAGTGACAATCCAAGTTCTGAGATAAGAGAGTTCACTTCTCAAAAGTATTTGCTTTTTCTGACATGATTCATTGGTACTCTGATTTTCAGGTTTCAGAGCCTTCTAATGCAACATTACTACTACTATTACAGCACACAAAAAGGGTCATTTTAATTCAACTTCTACATTGTCATTATTTATACACAACCTAAATTCAGGCTGGAATTATCTCATACATGTTTCTTTACTGTTCAACGTCATTAAATTCTGAAAGTCTCACTAGAATCCACCATAGGCAGACATTTTGACTTGGAAGCACAGAGATAGCACAGGTGTATTAACTAAAGTTGCTTTCTATTTACAAGAAGTTCAGATCATTAGCCTTTTTACAGAACCAGCATGAACAGCAGCAGAAGTGAAATGCAGCCCTCATTCATACAGCTGTGCTTTCTCTACTCTTTAGTCAAAGTGTCTGAAGTGTAGGCCTACTGTGCAAGAGTAAACACTGGAGTCGTTGCCAACTACCTAATGTGCTTTTAGGCTTCTTTTTTATTGGCAGACTGAAACCTAAACTGGGTGAAAAGTGTCTTAATAAAAAAACAAGCATGCTCAAAAAAGTGCCATATATTTTGTTTGACTTTTAAGCTGGTTGTAATAAAGCTATTCTAAATGATCAAAATATACAATTAGATTCCAAATTGGCAGGAAGTGGGACTGGTTGTCTGCCTTTCTGATGATATGTTCAGGTTTTACCCATGTCTTCAGCTTTTTTTTTTAACCTAAAATCATCTGAAAATAAATCCTGCACTCATACCTGATGGGAAAATCCACCAGTGTGTCAAGCTTGTCCCTCCAACATCGGTTGTAGGAGAAACGCTTTAGGTGAACGACCAGAATGCGAGGCAGCGACCACAGGTCAAACTTTTTTGTGGCCTGTTGATGTTTTTTACACGTTGGACAATACCTACGTAAAAAAAATTTGATTTAGATGACAAAGACAGCAGAAAGGGGGGGGGGTAATTTTCACTGGGAATTTACTAAAGAACTCTCACCAAGGGTCGTGTTCTCCCAGGGTCTCCATTGTCGTAAAGAGCTCGATGCATTCCCTCAGAGCCACAGTGGTTTTCTTTTTCTGAGGCTGCAACATGCTCTCGTGTTTCTCATAGGCCTAAAACAAATATTTTGCGAAAACATAAATATTGTTTGCATATTTGGTCACAAGAACGTCAGAGGACAATTAACCACTGACCTCCGCTTCCTGCTCGTCGTAACACAGTTTCTTTGACTCTGTGTCCCAGTCAATCGCCACGGTAGAATGTGCTGCAGGGGGAACAAATTTAAGAAGCTGTGTTGACACCAAGTGGTTTAAAATGAAAGTTTTAAAGTACAAGATTCAAGTAACAGCACTGACGATTAAGTTTGAGGACGTTTCCATCACAAGGCAGCGGGCTGATGTTGACCGTTCCATAAGAGTTGACTATGCTGAAAGTGAAGAGCTTTGTTGCGTCTCCTCTGGACCCGTTTTCCAAATCAGACGTCTCCTCCTCTTCCTCGGACTGGCCATTCTCTGGTTCAGGACTCACCTGGTGGTCCATGGCCTCCTCTTCACCTGAGCAAAAACACGTCTTTAAATTTTCTTATGAATGTCCCGTTTTCCTGCTTCCTCTCCTATTATCAACACTTCCGCGGTGTTCATGTCAGCTACTTACCATCATAGACCCCGTTAGCTTCACTGCACGTTCCTGAGTGGTTGCTGCCGTTACTGGAGCTGGCACTGCACGAGGCCCCCTCTGACTGGGGGCTGCCACAGCCTCCCAGGCTGGACGATGTGGAACATTCAGGAGCCTGGCTGCAGCTGGACAAGGTGGCAGATGCTGACGCCCTGCTTTCACCATTTGGGCCGTGCACGTGCTTTACATAACGCCTGCAAAAGAACAGAGAATCATCAAACCACATAAAGCTGATAATCTGTATTTGCAGGGTCTTTAGAAGTGAAGGCATGCTACAGAAACAAAAACTACAAAAGCACATGGAGTCAAGAACCAATCGAAAACAAATGAAAAATCATTCTAACAAAAACAATTTAATCAAATGCCCCTGATTCTGCCCACACATGTGGATTTCTGAATGAACTAATGAAAAAACATACTGCATCTACTGTTAGATATAGATCGATTAATTAGCCAACCAATTCTAATCAACCCACATTGGCCACTTTTTAAAACTCAGCTATCGACCCAAGTAGGAAACTGAAGAATCAGCAGCTGCTACAACCAGCTTACTGCAGCACACAATTTGGTTTAAGTGAGAAAGCTCTATATTATTTTTAAGCGTACAAACTCTTTTAAGGGTTGTTAAACAAATGTTTATTTAAAATTAAGCAATTGTTATATTTTGTTAAATAAAAATGACATATGAATTAATAATAAAAAAAAAACAAACTTATATTGTCAATCGGCTGCCCTGATTTCGACAAACTGGCATCAGTCACAGAAAAGGTTGTGTCAGCCAACTTCTGTCTACAGTGGAACTATTTAGTACAATGTACAGTGAATATAGAACTATGCATTTATCTATGACCAGTAAATAGTTGAGTGTATGTACTACAGTTTGTTACAATCAGACTGATGGTTGTATTTTTATTTTAGATGCACACACTATTAAAGGGCTAAAGATAACATGTTCAGTAAGTTAAAAAAGATCAAATCTAAATTAATTGATTAGAAGTACATATACTGACTATGAAATGGTACAAAAAAACGTGCGATGTTCAATGCTTCGTGAACTGCAGACACGCAGATCCAACTGCTTTGTTTTTGTAGTCTGGTTTATATTTTTCTTAACAGCAGCAAAGACTTATTTTCTGCTTTAAAAAAATAAATAAAATAGATTAATTTGGAGGATAGGGGATGTAAATGCTACAGAAAGCCATTGCTTTCATTTTAACTACATTTGCTAACTTTAAGGTTTGCATTTTTTATGCTTATTTGTCACTAATTTGTTACGTATTGGAAGCTACAAACCTAAACCACCAGCAGATGCTATAATGTGTGTAGTGGGCTGCTAAGACTATCCCCCCAAAGTAAATTGAACACTAGAGCATCTTTTAAAGCTTTTATCATTTAAAGCTGTTCAGAGTTGGTTCTTACCCAATTCTTTCCAGGATCTTGTCATAAAGAACATCTGCTACCAGGTTATGTCGGGGTATGCTGATAAGCAAAGGTTGGCCAAACAGTAAGGTGCTTGAAGAGCTTCCAACATGCTTCGAGTGGCACTCCCTGAAATATACAGGCAGGTTCATCCTTTCACTGTCCTCCTCCTGTACTTCATACCTGCAAAGCGCATCAAAAATCATCATCAGAGTGAAACGCAAATACAGTTAACTTCTCACCTCAACATCAAACCAGTAAAACTTACATAAAAATGTCATCTTTTTCCATGATTTGGTTGAGGCCATCATCTCGTCTATAAATTTTATGGAACCTATGATTGTAAACGTCTGCGACCACCATCTGTGGAGGCAAGAGTTGCAGACGTAGGTCAAAATCAAAAGTATCAAAAATTACAACGAACTAGAGATGAGAAGTAAAAAAACAAAAAGTTCTAACGTTTTCTGAAGGAATTCCACAGAGTTTGGACAAGGCGCTGCACAGGTCTGTCACTGTGCCCAGTTTGGGGACCACCACTCGATACTGCCAGACAAACAAAAACGTTATTTTTTTTAAAAACAAGAACCTTCGTAGCAGACACTAATTAGTTTGATTTAATCGTAGTTACAAGCCTGAAAGACTGGGTTGGACTCACTTGTGTGGGTTTAGACTGAGGGTCTGACCGCACCAAAAAAACCTCCATGGTACGATCCTTTTTCATTGGGAGAGGCAGCGTGAGGTAGCAGAAGGGGTCAAAGGTTACAGACACCTTGGAGCACTCTGGACACACCAGCGTTGATTTGAAAAGCCCGTGGAAAATATCAACTATTACTGAGTCATTGCGCAAGCGGTGGTTCGTCCAGGCTTCCTTGGCAACAATCTATAATCCCACAAACAACAAAGGACGCATTTTTATTGTACGGTATTTTAAACCAGTAATGCAGAGTTAAAAAAAAGCTTGTCACTTGGTACTTTAAGGACGCTGTGATAGTCAACACTTCTTCAAGCTCAACGTTTCCCTTATAAACTTCAATCAAACATCAGCTTTATAAAACTAAACACATTTAAAGCAGTTTCATGTTAGAATACCACATTGAGCCTTTTACCCTACATGTGATGAAAGTCCACTAATTCAAATACAAATATTCCTAAATCGTACTTCATCTGGACGGCCCTCTGCATCCCTCAGGGCCAGATAAGGCTTCTTTTTGACACGATTCAAATCTTCGTGAAGTCCATCCAGGAGGAAGGCCAACAACTCCTGCGAGTCCTGCTGCTGGTAGCCTGAAAACTGTGGAGCAAAGCGTCCGACCTGGGTCTGGAAATAAAAGGATAGATGTTACTACTTTTTATTTGCCTTGTAATTGGATACTTTGTAATCTGAATAAATTCTCTTCAGAATAATTTGCCTGACTCACTTTAAAGGTGCGCGGTGCCACATAACTGCTGCGACTCATCCACATCTGCTTTACTAGATCTGCATAGGCCTCAGCAATCTCCCCCCTCATTCCCAACGGATTCTCTCGGTTAATTTCGGCTTCGTACTGATCATTAAGGAAGTACTCTGTGAGTGGAGACACATTGCTCAGGCACTGGAGGAAGGACAAAAAAAAGCTGATTATATAAACACATTAACCAAAAAATGTGGTAACCAACTTCCTCTAAATGATAGTTGTTGATCTGATTTTCTCTTTTTATTTCATTTTATTTGTGATGTCTTCTTACCTGAAGGGCAGAGTTCATGAAGCATGTATTGCCCAAATTACTGAGACCACATAGGCCAGGTTGCGATTGTGACTCTCTGTAGTTGTAGGAGGAACTGTACGAGTTGTAGCTCCCAAATCTGTTGAGAAAACACATTTGTTAATGGTGGTACTTTAAAACATAGTGCTAAGATGAAGCGGACATTTATTGCTTAATTTAAAATAAAACAATATCAACAAAAAACAACCTGTTCTCAAATTTGATGTATTTTATTGTAAAGAACTTTGCTATTTTTATCTGTTAAATGTGCCAAATAAACAAACTTAAATTACTTATTTAATAGTTATCATAGACACATTTATTTTCTACCATCAGCCAATAACCAGGTTTTCAACACTGCATTCCTATTCTTACCTAGAACACCGATCCTGCTCAACATGCAAATCTTGAACAAATATTTTACCATTACAAAAACAAAGAGCATAACTGTTCTCATAACTGTTTTGTTTACCTAACTGATTTAGGACTCCATGACATCTGCAAATTCAGTAAAATTAGTAATATTTTCTTTAAACCAGAGTTCTAGTTTAATTCCTTATGAATTTCACACTGTTTTCTATCCAGTTCTTCCTCTGTCTACTCAGTTTTCAATTTTGTTGAGAAAAACGACCTAATCTTTACAAAATACATCTTCACACTATCTACTAGTTATCCTTAACACGTCAGTTCATTTGCTAAAAGAAGCTATTCCGTTGTTGCAAGAATCCTTTGTTTTAGTTGATGATAGATGAATAAAACAAACAGCTAATCTAACCAATCTTGGCTTTTTAAGACATAGTTAAACTCGCTGATTGTAGCAAAAAAGGCATCTTGGTGTAAATGTTTTCATGCGATCTCACAAAATAGCTCTTCAGTAATTATAATAATTGCCAAGGACAACATTTTAATTTATGTATGACATGAAGCTAGTTTCAAATTGATATTTATCGAACTTGGGCTATCACACACTATATCGGAAACAATAACAGGAAAATATCAGTGGACCTAAACAGAAAAGATTCCTTGCCTGTTGCTAGAGGAGGTGCTGTTGTTAAGCGTGTGTCCAGGACTACAGCTGCTGTCTCCATTGGTTACTGTTGAGGACATACTGACTGATGAGTTTGAGGAAAGCTTTGGGGAGGTGGTGAAATTTCGGGATGGGGTTGCACTTGATCTGATGAGCAAAAACAGAAGCACCTCTAAGAAAAGCATGTTCCTACAAATGATCCTAACCTTTGGTTGGCATGCACACACCAATATACATGTTCGATAAATTACTATAAAAGTCGGGAATGGGATACAAATTCGATTTTCAAGGATTAAATGAAAAAAAGAAGTTGACTTACTTGAGATGGGAAGCTTGTCTGGGCCACGTGCCGTCCTCATTCTTGCATTCAATCACAAGAACCTGCAGGCAGATAAGTAGAATGAATGCTAAACTTTACACTGCCACCCCTAACGCCACAGCCTTTTCTGTCTCAAGCCTTAAGATAATAAAGTCAGCTGTTGACAGTGTTCATTAGGCACAGGTAGCTTTACTAATTTTAATTGTAATGTACTAGCATTTAAAAAGTTATTCTCTTATTTTCAGCTGCAAGGACTGATCTGGAGTTTTATGGTAAATATAAATTTTGTCTTAATGTTTTTTTTCTCCTGACTAAGGGCATTGCATCCTCATTTGATTAAGTGCAAGTTAATAGTATGAATATTACCTCGTAAGATATTTTCCTTCCCTACGCCAAGCCCAACAATCATATTGAAAGTCAAACAACATTTATAACACAAAGGTTAAAGGACAGTCCCAAAACACACACTAACAGTTTAATCAGAACCTAACCTCTCCAATAGGCTCAACAAAAATAATATTCAACTTAATGCAGGGCTAATGTGCATCTTTGCATTAGGCTCCATGATATTCCTGTTTGTTTATGCCTGTGAATAAATAATGTATGCACAAAGTACACCAATGTACTAGGCTGTGATGTTCTCTGGGTCATCAGTACTCTTAAGGTATTTTGAATGAAGTCCTAAACTACCTGTCCCTGGAAGAGGCCAGCATCCTGTACAGTGCTGTCTGGCTTGTTCAGCTGTTCATAGGTATTGCTCATGTATTTGTTCCAAAGTCGGGTCTCCTTATCTGAAGGGATATTGAACAACTTTCGCATCTCCTTCTCTATAGTTTCTGGAAATAAAAGAAAGCACATTTATTAAACAAGTATGGCCAGAAATATAAAATCATCATTGGTTCACATGGAGCTCATGCTTTATTTTCTTACCTATAGTATCGGCTTTACTAAAATGACGCGTGATGACATTGTCCATGTCGTCATTCTCACACAAGTTCAGCTCAAGCAAATAGACTTCCACCTTACAGTGCTTGACAAACATGCCATGTTCAACCACCTAAAGAAGAACAACAATATTTGGAGAGCACAGTCAGTGCCTTGTGTTACATTACAAAATGGAAAGAAACAAAAAAACAGAAACATAAACAGAATTACCTTCCTGACAATAGGTTTCTGGCCCTCAAGGCAGCCATACCAGCTGACAAGCTTATTCCATGCCTCAGTCGGTACAAGGACATAGTCTAGCTCATCTATAAGGTGCTCTTTTAGGGTCTGAGTCTCCTGGTCTTTAAGACAAAATGAATTAACAAAGAGACAATAAAGGCAAACTGGAAAACATAGATAGACAAATACTTCATTGATCCCTCAGGGGAACAATAAAGAAAAGTCTTTATACTGGAACTTTTAAAAGAACTTAATAAAACAACATAGGACTCTTGATGAATAACAGCTTTACCTGAGAATAACCCAGAGTTATCGATTGGTCCCGGATACAGGCTACGCTCTCCAACATTGTACGTATCCCAGCTGTCAAACCCCACATACTTCTTCCACTGTTTGAACCACCGGCTGTCTATTAGATACCTAAGACAAAACAGTTAATAGTTAGTACATATAGTAAACATATGACACCTCAGAAGATCCTCAATTTAGCCTTAACATCTTTAACATTTCAAGGTAATGTTTAGGTAATTACATACACGGAGAAAAAGATCAGACAAACAGTAATAAGAAACACTGCTCAAAGCCTCATACCAACACAGATTATTATGCAACACCAAACTGACTTGGCATCTGCAGACAGTATCAGCAAACCAGTTTGACTTAATCTCTTCTAAAGCATCTCCTTTTCATAATAGGCTTGAACTGACATTGTAACAAGCATTCATTCAGTAATAACAGCCTCCACGTCTCAGACCAATATGTCTTTACCCATCAACACAAGTTTAGTTTTGCTAACTGTGCAACTTTGTGGAAAGTCAGATTAAGTGCAGTCTATTTTAAGGAGTACCTATGTGAACACATTAGCAGCTTAACTAGCACATAGTTAAGTGACAACAGCTAATTCTTTGGGTGTAGGATTTTTATCTTCTAGTAAGGCTACGTCAATGATTGTCAACTTCTGACATTTTCCTACTGTGATGCATTCCCTTTCCAAAACATTAGCTGCATTGTACCCGGGTCTGAAACTGTGTTAATTAAGAACGCCAAGAAATGTCACGTCTGTCAACGAACCTTGTTCAACAACGAGCCGGTTTGACTAGAAGGGGCACCCATCATCTGACTACGAGGCCTACTAGCTAGCACATCGGCTACCTCCTCCCAACGGTTCACAAATAGACACCAAGGCATAACTACTACACTCACACTTTTTCAGGCGGTTCGTCTGCATGTTTACAACTGAAATTAACGCTCATTACTACATGTACTTCATCTAACACAGACATTGCAAAGTCGCATTCGTTAGCTGCTAGCGTGCTAACCTGTGTAACATTAGCGTGCCCGTAGCGCCGCAGCTTTCGGTTTTAACCAACCCTGTCTTTAGCTCCTTAGCTTTAGCAGGCTACCACTTCCTGTTTCTCGCTAGCTAACGCTAAGAAACTCGGATAACATTGAACACCTTACCACTCGTCGCCCTTTCTTAGACTTGTTTTCAGCAGTGACCCAATAGTTTGTTTCTGATACTCGGTTGAAGGGGTAGGCATTTGCGCGGCTACCGGCTCCGAGTCGGAGTCCGCCGCGCTGCCCGACTCGGGTCCGCCTCCCTCAGCCATCACGCAGCCAGTGTGCCGGTATAGAGAACGCGCTGAAGCTGACGCACAAGAACGAGCTTCTTGCGTTCTTCCTCTGCGGCAGGGGCGAGTCTAAGATCTGACCTTTGGGGGCCCTCAACCCCTTTCACTTTCAAACAGCCCCCCTGCAAAAGTGTCAACAGTAAATACATTTTAACGTGTAATAATTTAATTTTCAAACTATTACTGTTGATAAAATACTGGTGGCTACTATTAGCCTACTTACTATTAGTAGGTGAAAACATAATTCAACCCTTTTTACTTTGGCAAAAATTTTCCTAAAAGATGTAATATGTGTAACTTCATTAGTAAGACAAATGATCAGTCTATTGTATTGTATAATAGATGAGAAATCAACATTTTAAAGATAATTCAAGTTAATGAAACACAAGTCATATAGGCCAAATTATAGCAAAAAAAGACATAAAAGAATGCACCAAATGTTTCAGTCTCTCGACCGCATGGAGGCAGATCATCATGACCAAGCATTTTAAGCAGGATCATATGCCGCTATAATACAAATTATAGCAGCACAATATCAAAAAATTGTTGGCAGTGCAATTCGAGCGCTATATCAATATCACAAAGGACTGCAAAAATTCATATAGGCCATTATATTTCATATGCCATGCAATCCGACAGTCTCACTGGCCTTAGTTTAGATGATTCTGATGACAGAGGAGAAAGTGATGAGTGAGGAAAATTTGGCTTTATTGCAAGTGATATAATTATTGCATTATTAAACAATAATATTGCACATCGCAAGTTTTTCTAATATAGTACAGCCCATCTGAGCATGGAGCAAACAATCTAAGAGCAAAAGCAATTTTAAAAATGTCACATTTTCTGAGTTCTGTAGGAGACACGTTGTGACTTCAGAAAACACAGCTTTATTGTGCGGAATCAACACATGACTGGCAGAGCCCTGTTTTAACCACTAACCGAGGCATGTTTGAAACCTAAAATAAAATAAAACTCTCCTCCTCAGCAACTGGTTTCCTCAGTTCATTCAGACCTTTAATAAAACAAACAAAAAAAAAACATGTCACATAATTAAAAATAATGCTCCATCTTCATAACATACTGCTGCCATTCAATCATGTGAGTTCATATTTTCATTAATTGGCAAAATGTCTCATTTTCATTGTTTTATGTTTTCTTTGCTCTGTTGAGAATAAAATATTGTACAAGATTTGCAGATTGCTGAATTACCAAAGATTAAAATAAACAGGTGGAAGCAACCTAAATATGTAGCTGAAACAGTTTTTTTTTTCTTTCTCTGTGTCTCCAAAATCAGTAAAACATTTGTTATACATACTTGAAAAAGTGGCTAGAGTCAAACTGCAGGTCTTGATGGGAATATTAGTTAAAATAAAATGAATAAAACTGACATTTTAATATAACATTAAAACAAGTGAGGGATAAGATATATATTTAAAAACATTTAAAGCTAAATTTAAGATATCAGGTCAGGTTAATGTAAGCTTCCATCAGTGCAGCTAATCAAATGAGAAATGCTTTAATTCATTATATATTATTGTATTGTCCTGTAAAGATTAGAAGTTTACTTGTAATATTTAGAGTATGAGGACATATTACGCACTGCCCCCATATTGATGGGAAAGTAATAGTGAGAGAGGAAACCCCTCACTTCTGCTAAGACATAAAATAGACCTTTTTGCACTTTAAAGATGTATAAAATGTAGTGTACACTTCAATGGGTAAAACCAGATTTTTAATGAAAACTGACTTTAGACTGTACAAAACACATGATAGTTAAGCTACGAAATAAACCGTTATCTAAATAAATGAAAAACAATTTCTCAGACAGAAATGTAACTCCCACTGGTCCCAGGTCTGCTTAAAACTTTCAGAAACAGACAGAATAACTGATCTACGATCTAACATCTGAGTGAATAAATAGCATTAGTGTAAATCTATACACCGCTTTTGTGTCTCATATGAAAATGGAAAAAGTTAGTCTAGCTTTGTATGAAATAAAATACCTATTCTAACACCTAGTAGCATTCTGATGGCATACAGTTGCAAGACAATAAATCATCTCAATGAGCAAAAAGTTAGTTCAGTTCCCCAAAATATGTCATTATCGCAAAAACAAAATAGGAAATCAAAAGGTGTTTTGTACACATGATACAGCAGAGGAGCCAGTGAAGCTCAGTCATTGTAAAATGTTTCATGGACAGGAAGAGAAAGCTAAATGCATGAGAGAAGACGATGACCAGAAACTTGTAAACTTTGCATAACAAGAAGAGTCTTGTCCCATCTTTATGGTTTTCAGCAAAAACAAATTCCTTGCAATAGACAGTATTTAAATGGAAGCCTCCTAGAAGTGACTGAGTGATCAGAAGATGCCGCTGGGCAGCTCTTTGCTGAACATGCCATCGAAGTCCAGCTCTCTGCTCATCAGATCGTCCTCAACGCTCTCCAGCGCCCACTGGTGGTCAGTCAGTTCTAGTGCTTCCCACTCAGCCTAAAGCAAGGACAAAGATCATACGAGAAACTTTAAAACTCCGCCTTCCCCTGGAATTTACTACACTGTTACTGCAGTACATACTTTAAATGCTTTGTTTGTATCTGCGGGCATGGCCATGGCGGCGCCACTCATCTGCTCCTGCATGATCCTCGACTGATCGGCACCTGGAGGGGTTGAGGTGAACAGTGCCGACATTCAGCGTGTGGGGATGGAAAATATTAAGCTCATTCACTACGCGGAATGAACTTTAGGAAACAAAACTTACCGTTATCTTGGCCTAAAATTAACGAGTACATGCTTCGAAGTCCAAACACATTCAGGAAATACCACGACGCTGAGCTCACCCTTGATGATAAAAGCACACAGAAAACGTGACCAATCAAAATGTGGTCGCACGCTGGCTTAAGATAACTGGCTTGTTTTATTAGTTTACCAGGAAGCATCCAGTGAGAGCAGCTCTATTCCTTGCTGTAGCATGGGCTTAAAGCGCAGCGTAAGTGGGAATGGAACCTTAGCTGAAAAAAAAAAGAACAGAGGTGCCATTTAAAACATAACTTAACATCGAGTCAGACTAGTTTAGAGCTGTTTTGTTATGCAGCATTTGTGAGTGAACAATATGATTACTTGTTACAAATCCTGAGAAGGTCCAGTTGATCCAGCCGCCGATGAGAATCATGGGAAGCACGTTGGTGACGTTACCTTTCATCATGTCTGTCAGCATGCTGGGGTCTGTGAAAACACAAAGTAACGTATAACAAGAGCAAAGTGAGCTCTCTACTCTAACACAATTCTTAGGCGTCTCACTGACAAGAGTTTTTTTTTTAAATTATGGCCACTACACAGCCTTTAACATGGTTTATTGCTTGTTACTGGTTGTGAATTCTACTTTAACCCTTGCTCTCATCACTTAGTCTCATCCCTACGTTTTGTGTGTTCACAACAAAGGTTTGGTGTGTCACAATTATTTTTGTGAAAAAGAAAAAGGGTAAAGGTCTATGTCTAGCTGCTCCTCAAATCAAAGATTTTTCAACAACACACTTCTAAAAGACAGTTACAAGTGTTACACTAGCAAAGAAACTCCCAAATGAAAGTATTTTCTCTTGTCAAAATATTTTGTTGTCATAATCTCCATTTGGATGATCAGATGTTGATGCCAGATCATGTTACACGGGATATTGGATATTTTAAGAAAAGAAAAACAACGCATCTGCTTTTGTAAAAGTCTTAGAATCTTGACAAGCTGTCCCATTTCGAAGTCGAATAATTTACCAACTATATTGTGACCTTTAATTGAAACTAAAAGGACACAACTGACATTTAGGAGTAGAGATAAAACCCCAAAATGCGATGCACCCAAAGTTACCGATCATGTGTTTATGGTGAATGAATTCTAACACAGAGTTCTCTTGCCTTAGTCACAGGTTTTATGGATAGAAATCATTAACAAGTATGAAGAACAGACTACTTTTATTAAATAAAAACAATAAAATTATGTCACTCTGTTCTGTTTCAGCAGTATAAGGACAGACTGAACCTAAATTAGAATGATTAAATGTCCAAATAGCGTTATTTTTATGTAAAAATTAGTAATGTTTAATTGCTTTACATTATGTCACTGACAACTGTAATATCACACGTTGTGCTTCGTATAAAAAGGCGTACCTGTCATGGGAGAGGGTGGAACAACCTTTCTTTTGGTCTTCTTAAAAAATCCATCCTCCTGATTATTGAAGTAGAACTTCCTCATCAAAAAGGACTAAAACACAGAAAAACATTGATTAACATTGTCTCATATATTGTAGTCATGACAAAAATGCAAATAAGGTATTTACAAATAAATGTAAAGTGTTACTGTCCGTTGGAGGAACAACAAAAATTTCAAATTGAATAAATACTTTGCTGTTAAACAATTTACAAATAGTAGTAATTTTAATCCTCACTGGCTGTATCTTATTCACAAATCTGTACGTCTGCTAAAGTTAGTTCAAGGATTTCTATCTCTTGGTCAAACTTACACACAAGGGAGACTTTATAAAAGGTACAGCTGTGAAATTTTGTGAAAATACAAGAACAGTACATCAGACGGAAACTGCCTACCTGTTTGGGAATGTATTTTCCATTTTCTCTCAGAATTCTGCTTCGAATAAGAACCTGGCTGGAATTGGGAGAAGCAGAAACCCAAGCAGCATTAACAACATTGTTTAATTGACATTCACTCACAGCTGTAGACAGCTCACCTGTCGGACACCTGCTCTAACGTCAACTTTTTGTCACTCTGAAGCAGAATTGACACATAATGTCGAATCACCCCAACGAGAAAGGTGATGAAGACAATAGGTAACACCACCCAGAGCCTGATGTTGGAGTCCAGCAGGAGCTCCGGCTCGGCCATTCTGTCTGCTGGAAAAATCAAAAACACAGCAAAGGAAGCAGGGAATCAGTGATTTATTAAATAAGGCACCGGCTTCTTTCTTGTGGGTGTGTATGGTCTCCTTTTCGTAACGATACCAAAAAAGCTGAATGTCAAGAAAAAACAGAACCAGCTCAGCGATGGGCTCAGTCATTCAATCTTGCTAGGAAGCCAACGTGAACGTCGTTTTTAAAAATAATATATCAATCTAAACACTATTGTTATAAAACACAATCAATAAGCCACACCGTAATGTGTGGCGTTTCCATAAAAACACGCAGTTACGCATGAAACACCCGTAGATTAATGAAGCTAATGATAGCGCTATGCTAATGTTAGCCAGCGAGCTACTTGCCTCGTCTTCCTGATGTCCTAGGTCACAGGAGGTGGGGACAACCGAGTCGTCTCTCCGAGGCGACCGCCGCTTGTAGTGTTTTCCTCGGCTGCGAAAGACGCAACGCATTCACTGAAACAGCCTAAGGGATCTTTACAAATATTCCACCATTGCCATTTCGCTGGGCTAACTGAATAGATGAGAGCAAAATTTCTGCTTCTGCGGTTCACCGTCATCCGCATCTCACTCGCTGGCACCGCAGCGCCACCTCACGGCCACAGAGGGGATC
>JAOXNZ010000166.1:15077992-15089369 GCA_028566095.1 Kryptolebias brasiliensis
TATTTCGCTCACCCCCTTCCTTATTCACCTCTACGGACAAGTTTTCGTCGTGTTAAAGGGATTAGGTTTTCTATTTCTTAGGTTTCCTGGGGAGCTTTTTCACAGTGCGGCCATCAACGATGACGTTCAGTCTCGCACAAAAAGTTTTTTAATGCATTTTCCTAACAAATGTGGCAACATTTAAGGGGAAATAAACAAGGTTTCCAATGGTATAAGATTTATTGCCAAGAAGCATTGTTACAACAAAGAAAAAATCAACCATGCACTAATTTCCTTACTTTTTGTGTTATCTTTATAATCATGCTCTCACTCAAGAAACCCTAGCAGTTTATTGTTAAATGTACCTTGCATTAAGTGATATTTCTGAACTCAGTTAGTCCCTGTGTTGAGTTGGCAAATATGAGAATAGTTTATTGGTACTTTACTCTAAATTACAGGTGGAAACAAACAATAACACAATGTTTGCATTAAATCAGACAACCACTGGTCACAGTTATCACCTTCGAGGCAGCAGGTGCTGCTGACTGATGTAGTTCTATTTAAAATGTCTCATTTTTTAAACAGCGAGCGAATTGTGTTTGCTCCCCACGGCCGACAAGCTGTCTTAATCTCTCAGTGAGAGCTCTAACATATGCTTCTGGTGCTTTGGCAGTCCTGCAGGACAAATTTGATTCAGCTTGAAGAACGGCATTACTCATGCCAGCATTAAGTTATTGTTCAGACAGGAACTCATCACCCCGTCTTTTTCTCAGGCGCAGAGCTGAGATCAGCTTCACGTGGCGCCAACACTTTGTTCTACATCTCAGGATGTTGTTGACACAGAGGCAGCCAAACAGAAACGTGTTAACCTGTCAAAAGTTTGAAGCAGCTTCTCCCCCATTTTAGCAGCAACACGAGCAGCAGCCTTGTGTTTTGTATAAAAACCAACGACTGATCTGTTGGGTTTGGAAAAAACTGCTTCTGTTTATATACAATCTTGACATTTTTCTCCAGTGTTCCATCACAGTGATAGTTAATGAATTTTCCTCTGCTTTTATGGTCTAAACATAACACTGGGACAAAAAAAATAAAAAAAATCACAGGTAGCAATACAGTACTTTTAGGAGTATCAGCACTTGGTATGTTGTTCTCGGACTGCCACTGCAAAATGTGTGCATAAGAAAAAATGAGGAGAATAGCATTGTTTAGAACAAAGAACTGAATATGAGAAAATCATCTAAATACTGGGTAATATATTTTTTTTCCACATACATTTCAAAGTACCAATAAAACCACCCACAGCTCAACACATTGCTTTAGGAAGGGGCAACATTCACAGGTTTGCGAGCGAAAGCAGCTAATAACAAACTTTCTCCTGTTTTCTCTTTATCCATGTCAGCCCAGGAGCTCGATCACAGCTTCACTGGACTTAGATCTGGGTGGGAAAACAGAAATCTCAGGTTGGGTGAGAACATTTAGTTCCTGGAAATGAGTTATGGAGTTTCTCAAAAGTGAAACTAGCGTATCTTTGACGTGTATATTGCTATCTTTGCTACCAAAATCATTTAACCAGAAATACTGATGTGGTCTTTGTCCTCAAGACCACACTAAGAGCAGCTCCAGTCTTTAGGAAAACTCTGGGAGTTAGCTTTTAAGTTTTATATGGAAGCTGTCCAGCCACATCTCTATCATCATTATGCTGTTGCAGGCTTTGGAGTCAGCAGTCCAAGATAGGATCACCCATATTTTGGTTTTCATTTTAGCAGAATGGAAGGAACATGTTCTTTATCTGTGGCCCCCATATGGCTATTTGTATATTAAAAAAACACTGTCCTGCATCATTTTAAAGCTCCGTAAGCACGCTTCTGTTAGACTCCCTTCAGTTTTGTGGGGTGTCAGAGTTAGAGTCGAGCCAGAGTGACAGGAAGTGTCAGACACTTCTAAAAGTAGATGCCGTTTTCTGTGAGTCATCAGGCCGGTGTTCCCACTCACGACAACTCACGAGATGCTAAAGACAATTCACATTGCCTCACGGCGCACTGTTTCACAACTCTCGAATAATCTATTTTTAGCTTTATAAAGATTTATAAAATCTCATTCGCATGAACCAATGTGAAATTTATGAGAATTAAATTGTTTCAAGGTGACAGCAATCCACTTTGGTCTTGGCCCCACAAGGATAGCTGTTAGCTCATTGAGCTGCTCAGAGGTTTAAATGGTTTAAATGGAAGTGATTCAAAGAGCTATCTACAGCAGCTAAGATAGTGACTGTTTGTAACATTGCTGCAGAACCCCTATTCAAAAGATTCAAACTATTCCTCTGACGTGACAACATATTCATCAGCTTGAGTCACAGTGATATATACTCCCTCATAACACCTTCATAGTGGATATTTTTAAATGCACTGCCGTGCTGAGATCACATCCTGTTTGGCATTGTAGATTCTGCCGTGTGCTTATGAAAATCCAGGAGGAAAGGAGCATCTCAATGGCTGACATACAAATCTCCCAGTCAGAAGTTAATCTGTTATCCTCCCTGCTGGTTAATCACAGTGGTAGTTAAGCAGAGAAAGAGGAAGCATGAGATGGGAGGACAACACTGTAAGGGAACAGGAGACTGGCTATTAGGGTGAGCAGCGTCTAATGAGAGACCTGAAGACAAGTAAAGGAGCATTTTCTTCCCACGTGTTACGTTGTGCACATTCATTTCCTGCTAAGAGTTAAATGCACAGCTGCGTTAAATCTCTCATAGCTGCTCTTTGAGTCCTCTAGTGACACAAACGCTTAATTTGTGAGATGCAGCACTTACTTTACCAAAAAACCAGAAAACCAACTCAATAACGTCACAGAGTTTTAGCTTTATACTGTAAAAATACAGTATAACATTATTAAGTTGTGGACTCAAGACTCTGAAGTTCTTAGGTCGAGCTCTATGTGTCCATCAGTCACAATGCATGAGTACATTTGAGTAAAACTGATTTTATTATTATTATTATGAAAAGGAATTTTTAGGAATACCATCAATCATTTTCAGACAAGCAGTGAAATTAGTTTAATGTGTAATTTGGCTTCTTTAAGCACATGGACTGAAGCACAAATAGATTTTTATGAATCATCCACTTGCAGCAGGCTCATCTAAATTCTGCTTGTAAAGAAAGAAAGCAAATAGATATCTTGCAGTTTACTAATGCTGTTTCATCACATACCTTGGCAAAGGCTTATAAAATGTTGCCAATACCTAATTATACTAAGCTTGAAGTGTGTCTTGTTGCACAGTGAAGCAGTAGGTTTGCCCAGTTGTCTCGCAGCAAGAACGTTGCAGGTTTGACTCCCGGCTGGGGCCTTTCTGTGTGGAGTTTGCATGTTCTCCCTGTGCATCTGTGGGGGGTTTTCTGGAAACTCCAGTTTCCTCCCAGAATCCAAAATATGCATGCATGTTTGGTTCATGGTAAGAATGGGCATTTTAAGCATAGACACGCTTCAAATTTGTTGGTAGTTATTTGATTTTTCTTCAAATAACTACGCTTTCTTTTACAATTTAGGACAGTTGCCTGTTTTTACCTAAAAAATAACGGTTGGGACCTGTGGTGAATTAAAGTTCTCTCACGCCCAAGTCCTGCAGCTGAAACCCCTCTAATTAAACACAGGCTTAGGGTACAGAGTCCTGCGCTGCTGCTAATCCTCCTAGCTGGGTTATATTTCTTCGTTTTTCTCTGTCCAATGGATCAAGGTGGAGGGGGGATGTATGTATTCTGGCAGTAAAGCTGAGCTCACCCAGGACCATAGTTTCCACTTTATAATCCTTTCAAAATAAACTATGTTGGCAGAAACAGACGTTGGGACGCTCCGAGTAGTTTTTCCTTTTATTATTTCTTCCAGGATGTGGGGTGGGCTGTCGGTGTTGTGTCGAAAAAAAAAAGCACACCAGATGGGAAAGCACCAATAGGAAACGACTTGGTGTGTCACTACCAGGTGCCAGTGTAAAAGAAAAAGGACTGTTGTGCAATATTTCTTTTGAATTTGCCCATTTTACCCAGACTTCGAATATTCAAAAATCACTGCCCAGCCCTAATACCAGGCTACTCTGAATTGTTTGTCCATGTGATGGACTGGTGACCTGTCCAGGGAGTACCCCGCCTCTTGTCCAGTGACTGTTGGAGATAGACACCAGCGTCCTCTAACCTTGCAGAAGAACAAATGTGTCCAATGTCTGACAGTAATCTTTTCATCCGATTAAATAAATTGCAAGTAAATCTTTCTAAAGATATTGACTAATGCAGTTTTTTTGTTCCCATAAGTCAGTCAGAAGCATTTCTGATTTTTTTCTTAACTTTTCGTGCAGAATATGTCTTCTAATACCAATAAGAGTGCCTCCCTACTTAATTTCTTTAAGGACGAACACTTAAATTTTCTGTCTGTGTTTTTTTCCTTTTACCAGAGAAGTGCTTGTTTTCATAATTATGCTGTTTTGTGTGTGACTGTTTATCTCGGTGTGAAGAACCAGAACACGGGCAGATGGTTCCTGGGTGCACTCAGTGAATGTTTGCTGCTTATTTTAAGAAGCAGCTGCTGCATTCAGTGTCACATGTAAAAATCACAGCTTTGTGTGTGTCAGGATGCAGGGTCACGGCGAGCCTTTTCACTCCTCTGAACCTATTTTTATGTGACCTGTACGGCTTTTGATCCTGATTTCCCGCTTCAGCGAGATGAGCTCTAATCTGATGTACTTTATCATTCTGAAGGTCCCGAATCTGAACCTTTACGATAAAAACGTCCGCTGATGGACTTATTAGCTGCTTGTCAGTAAAACTGTGGACAAGTGTAATCCTTTAAGCTGCAGGAAATCATTTTTCTGTCATGAACAGAAAGAGAAGTTGTTGTTTTAGTACAAATATTTTTGAAAAAGCTTCTTAAAATGATGCTTATTTAAATGATTATTCAAGCTTTTTGATGATATTTAGAATATTTATCACCTGCAGTCGAAAGGTGAAGGTGGACAATATTGTTTTTGCCAGTGTATGTGTGCGTGTGTCCATTAGTGTGTCTGTCTGAACCGCAGGATAGATTTAAATGACACTTTCAGGATATAATTATTGGATGTAGCTGTATCACTGATTAACGTTTGAACTCAATCCAATTCAAGATGCCCGCCACAGCTAACTGACCTTAGAAAACAGAAAAATGGCTAGAATTCAGTCTGATTTACAGATTTTGTGCTAAAAATTGGTGTGGTTCTAGCTGCAAGTCATTCACAACACATACTTTAAGTGTGACATATTGTAAGTAATATATAAGATTAATAACGTCATTTTCAGGGTTTGACCAAAATGGCTACAACTCTGTCATTTCTTAGCACAAGATTATCCTTGTTTAAAAGACAGACCGAGAGGCTGTGTAAATCACACTGGGGCCTCAATTAAGACAGCTTTTACAACCACAGGGCTATTAAAAAGTCATCAAGTAGTGGGAGAAGAGGCAGTATCAGAGATTACTGACAATATTACATAAGCTGCACACCCCCTCCTCCCCACACAGTAATTGCAATGCCGCACTGTGAATGAACGACAAGGACAGGTCCACACAGGCATACTACAATGTGTGGATGAATCAGCATGAAAAATGTTAAATGATTCAGGTTTCAGTTTAGGAATAACAATCAGAGAAGCTGGTCGGCTCTGTCCCTCCCGGTGTGGTGACGTCTCTGCAGAGCTGCTTACGTCAGAGCCACAGAGACCAGGGATAGATCAGCTCTCTCTGTGCTGCCAAACGGATGTGATGTTTTGGAGCAGAACTTGAATAAGCGTAGCCTCTGCTGTTTGCTGTGAGGAGAGTCATTTACTCCCACCGAAAGCATCACAATAAGGTGTTAGGTTTTGGGAATGGTTTCAGAATCTGAGGATTAAAGAGGGAGAATACCAGTTTTTTTCCATCTTGCTCATCTCTAGTTTAGCTGATTTTTTTTTTTTTCCATAATAGATTTTTTTAGTAAAACTGCTTATACTTGTTATATCAGATGTTGTATTTATCTGCATTAAGACAAATAAGCAACATATAAATGGTGTAAAAGTATGTTCTTGCTTTCTGATGAACACTGTGTTACCTCAGGCTGATAGACCAACTTATGTTTTTGCACTTTGTCATCAAGCATATTTCAGTTCATTAACACAACCCTGTCCTTGTTCTAAGCATTGGGTTGAAACTAAACTGCTTTAGTACTGGACCTTCTGTTTTCTTACTTTTTTGCCTTTAAATATGTGTGTTTTCTTATTAACTAAATTTGACTCTTATCTTGGCAAAACAGGTACTTTGATTGAAGGCAAATTGCTAACATGCATGTTATATATAGATGAAACAGCAATTTTAGCAATTACGAAGAGAGTTTATAACCACATTAATTATCTTTTTGTTTTGGGAAAGTGAGGGTAAAGAAAATGGATGGATGGAAGTTGATTCACTTTGTTTCCAAATGCCAAATACTTTTATGTTAGCAAATATAAAGAATACAGCATAAACTGGATTTTTGAAAACTGATGCTATTTTATTATTGTTTTAAAGAGTCAAACTGAAACGCTGACACCTTAAAAACAACTTGTGTGACGCCTTAGCTCTTTCATCAGCTGGTGGAAGTCTCCATGCACTGGATGAACCCAGAGCTTTATTTTTTTTCTATTCTGAAGACTTGAGAGATTCACTCATTAGAAATATTTCTCGCAAATATTTCTCACATTAGAAATATTTCTCACTTGATCTTGTGATTAATAGCATCAAACTTGGTATGCAAGCTCAGAATGTGTGTAATTTTGGTGATAATATAGGAGGGTTGGACAATGCACACAAAAATATAAACTTGGTGAGCAAAGATCTTAATCTAAAGTATTTTTCCTACCTAAATAATAGAATTGGAAATGCACGACTTTGACCACTTTGCTTTTACTGCATAAACTCCTTCAAACAGTGACTGAAGATGCAAGAGATGAGCAACTAAAAGAAAACAAACAAAAAAACATTACTGGTTACCATAAAAGTCAGCAGCATTCAGTCATGTGTGTTACGCTTTCATCAAATCCTTCCAGCCTCCAAATGCAAACTTTATCACCTTGTAAATATGACATTTTTGTGACAATTTCACAACATGCCCAAAGGCTTCATCTATGCAGCATTTTTTGGAGCTACTAGTACAAAAAAAAAGTGTTTCTGGATATAACTCGGTGAATTCAGTTTTTTAGGAAATTTCACATTTTCCTTTGAGACTCTGCTGATGAAACTGCACTCTGTATGTAATCATTTTGGCAAAACAATAAAAAATAGCTAAAAAAGTTGAAAGTAAATTTCAGAATATGTCTCTTTGAAAACAATCCTTAATTTCGAATTTAGTTTTTTTTTTAAAAACTGAGCTCTTCTATTATTTGTTATGTTGAATCCACCACCACGTTCCTGCTACCGTTCTTCCACTTCTGTTTGTTTCAAACTCTACAAAACCTCTTTAGAAGTAAGAGGTTCTGACCAAATGAGTGGGTTTTTCACTCAGCTGTCATGTCTTTCCTTTCCTGTTGAACATACGGATTGTAAAAGGCACAACTCAGGCCAATCATGTCTTCTGTTTCAAGCTCCACTGCTCAAGGCCATTGAGGAGGACCCCTTGTAGCTGCACAGCCCATCGTGTGTTGTTCGTCAATGGCTACTCCAACCTCTTCGTGATTTGTAGGCCGTGTGAGTGGCAGCGCGGTTCTGTGCAGTGATTTGTCCCATGAGGCTGGCCCTGCCTCTGCCATTGCTACCGTCAGCAGCCCTGCTACAACTCCGCATGAATGCAGGATTCTGGCATTTGTCAAATTCAAGGTGGCATCTTTTCAATTAGGGAGTGAAATACCTTTTCAGCCTCTCGAGTGGCCCGGCGATCTACAGCCAAGGGGGCCCTGGCAGTATAATGATGCCTGGCACAATAGTACCACTGTTTCTCCAACCGGTTCCCAGGAAACCGCACAACATGTGCCATTGTGCGGAGTGCTTTGCTGCCCGGCCACGTTACCCAGCTTTACCCAGGCAAACCAAGAGGCCTGCCTGTGCGGTGGAGCTCACAATAATGTGGCTGGTAGGTTCAGAAGACTGCTAGGTGAATACCAGGGGTTTTTCACCTCGCTCTGTATTTAATGTGTTTAAACATTTCTTTACAGAAAAAAGCTACCTTGAAAAGAGAATGGCCTGAAAAGCGGAAGGGGCCTGATGAAACAAGGACTTCTAAGTTATTGCCAGGAATTGTTGTAGAGTACACCCTGATCTTTGTGGCTCTGCTGAACCTCCTCAATAAAAGAGGAAACCAAGAGAAAAGTGACAAGCAGATAAATGGAGGCACAAAACAGCGAGAACTGGTTTTTAGCTGGTCCTGGCTGGTTCTTCTCTTTTTATTTCAATGCTGGGATTTCAACCATTTGTGTGTGTCCCCCTTTACAGATCCCAACATGGTCACCATTATGGCTGTTGTTTATGCAGCAGAGCAAAAAAAAAAGATTATTTAGGGCCAGCCAGATAGGGGGGGTTAGTCAACAGCATCTAGGAGATACATGTCAAAGGGGCCCTTCTGGGCCCCACAAGGCAGCTGGTTAGCTAATACAACACAACAGGATACCCAGGAAATGAAGGCCTGATGCAAAGCCCAGTGTGACACGGCAATCTAAAAGCTCTGTTTTCCTTTAAGGGAAGACCTGTCACTTTACGTATTCACAGGGTTTGCCAAAACATCTATTCACTGTTAACTCAAGATCTTGAGTGGGAGTTTACTGTTTACAGGCTACACACAAAAAAAGGTGTTTTAGTCTGACTGGTCACCCTAATCCCATTTTATTAATACTTCTAATATCACAAAAATGAATATATGTTTATAGAGAAATTAATACAAAAAAAACAAATCTATTAGAATAGTTGCAATAGTTTCCCTTTATTTCTTTTAAAATTTGTAGTATTTCCACATTCATTTACTTGTCTAATTGTTTATAATGATATTGTTTCCTGCAAAGTTTTTATTTGTATAATCTGATATGGTCTTGACTTTTATAGATAGGGATGTTTAATGCTAAATGCCTGTAATGTTTTTCCCCACAGATAACAAAGAGGAAAATAAAATCATCAGTGCCAGAGCACTTACGACCAGGTTCCCCAAACCTAAGCTTCTACACATTCCAGCAGGCAGATTACACTAACTTGAGCAGATATGAGTGAAGACAAACCAGCTGCGACTGTAGAAACTTCTCCGGCGGAGGTGAACGCCATTCCTAATGGCAAAGGCCACGAGCCGGGGGAGGACATCGCAGCTTCAGCTAAAACTCCCCCAGCAGAGGACTGTGAAAAGTGAGTAATGTACACCTTTACAATCTAAGTAACTAGTATTTTTTAATCATTTGTTTTCACTATAAATAAATTTAGTGTTTACATCAATTTCTTCGACAAAAGCATCATTCTCTAACTGTGTTGTGAAGTTCCTTAAATAATACTAGGAAGATCTTTTATTTATCAACTAACCTCTTAGGAAAAATGCAGCAGAGAAGTCCTAAATTAAACGAAAGTGAAGTTTGTTGACATTGATTTGCTTTTAAAACAATCCCAGTCCTCCTGCGTACGTTTATTGGACAACTTCTGTTTCAGGACTCATTCATCTTCTTGCTAAAGATATTATTTAAGAGTCTTGACGTATGTTTTTGGTGGCTGTTCTAATGATCGGATTTTTTCCTAACTGTGTTGGGTTTTTTTCTTTAGGATTCCATTTTTTTTTCGACAACTCAAAACATTTGCTGTTTGTGTATCAACAAAAGAAGTGTGATGCAGACTTGAAAACATTACTGGAAAGAACCCAAAAGCAGACAGATTTTCAGAATCAGACAGCTGTAACTAAATAGATTTTTTTTTTTAACAAAACAAAAGATATTTCATAGACAGGAAATATTAAGGGTGAAAAAAAAACCAAAAAACTAAGCATGTACACGCAAAGACAAGGTTAACAAAGAACAACCAACAATCTGGTTTTATACCTACTGAGAAAGAAAATGAGCAATACAGGAGAGGTGTGATAATTATGGCACGTTCCATATAGACCCAGAAGTCAGACTTTATGTGTTATTACAAGTTGAAAAAAAATCAGCTGAAACACTCTTCAAAGATGGAATTTTGTCTTGAAAATTTGAAGATTTTTGTCCAGTCCTTCTTCTCCAATATGGTTGACTGACAAATAAAAAGTGGTGAAAGCTCACTATTTTTATTGTAATTTTGTTTCTCAGTAAATAGTCACCCACATTGTCTAACTACTTTTAGTCAACATGCTCCTACTGTGTTTGAATGCAAAGAAATCCATTGTCGTCAACATGCATTGCTAATGGTAGTTAGTCTGGTCACTGAGCACAGCAGTCAGTAAATTTCACAGGTTTTCTGACTCGCAACCAGAAAATGGTTAACTCTAAGTTTGACGTCATGCCCAGATCTGACTTCTGACTTCTGAGTCTAATGGAACAAGTGAAGGGAGAGCAAAAAGCAAGACTAACTCAAGAATACAGAAAATAAAACAAAAGCTATAAAAGTATAAAAGCGAACACACAACCATAAAACACTGTTAAGCAGGAAAAAGTCATACAAAACCTGAAACCCAACAACTGTTGAAGTGCGCTTGGACAAGACCTGCCCACATGCTGTAGTGGAATATTTGCTGGATAATGGAGTGAGCTGAGTGCCCAATTATCATGTCAAGCTGTTCAGCACTTTTTTTCTGCATGCTCTGTCTAAGTAATAGATGGTTTAATTATCACTCCTCTATCCCCAGTACTGATGATGATTTATAGATGTTTCTTGTTGTTGCTCTTATTGTATTATGACTGTGGGTGTTGTTGTTTTTCCACTTTGTGCTCACGTTGGGTGACGGATGACCTCTCTCTACAATATATATAGGGAAACTATACCCAATAGCGCCCAGAATGCTGGGTATGTATGAAGCAATAATGACGAGAGAATGTGCCTTGTGTGTGTTTTTTTTTTTTTTAAGAAGAGGTAAAGTGTTTTTCTAGATGAGTGTGTGTATATGTATCATGTTTTGACAAAAGTCTTTCTCTTCATTAGTCCTCACAAAAATGAAAATATGGAGTCCAACCTCCCAGAGAGCCAGGAATTCTTATCACGTGCGGAGGACAAGAAGACAACGCGCTTTACAGATGTGAGTTTATGCCCAGCACAGCTGGATTGTAAATGCAGTTCTGGGGGAAAGTTTTAAACCACCCCTTGATTTCTTTCTCTTTTGTTTTTTCTTCCAAGAAACCAGACTTTCTTGTAATCTGTTGTGATCTTTAACAATAGTTCTCAAGACTTTTAGGAGACCCTTCAAAGGTTTTTTTTTTGTGTGTGTGCATTCAAGTGGAGGACA
>JAOXNZ010000166.1:15125159-15138609 GCA_028566095.1 Kryptolebias brasiliensis
AGTATACAGGCCATATAAAGCACCACACATTACAGACTCTGTTTATGATTTAGTCACTCCTGCAGCGGTGGCCTCAGTTCTATAAAACAGTTTCTCGATGTTACAGAAGTCGTGCATTAACAGCCTTGTTGCTGTTAATACTGAAACCGCATGTTATGCAATCAAGAGTGTTACTTCTGCAGTGGGACAGTTTTGTTCTTGTTTTTTTTTTTAACATGTGTTCTATAAAAGGAAAATTAACGTTTTTAAAAGAAACATTAAAGTATCTTAGCTATGTGTATCTTTTTACTTGGCCTAACGTTTCACTGGGTGTTGATTCATTGGCAATCACTATTATATTTTTTAAAATGTCATATTTATTATGCTTTTATTTTGTTATTTCAGCCAAATAATTTCATTACACCTGCCACATTACTTTTAAAGGAAGTCTACTGAGAACAGAAAGTTACTTTAGATTAAATTTCTTAAGGCTCGACATTGCTCAAATTATTAAGAAAGGGATAATACCATTTTTTATTTTTTTCTTTGAACTCCCTGAGCTCAGAGAACCTGAAGTGTTGCTGTTGGTGAAGTAAAAATTCAGCATTTTCTTTCTGATTTCATCCCAGCATAATGCCTCATTTATCTGGCAGGTGGGCCTCAGTTTGTTTGACCAACCTGCTAAAATGTGGGAATGATGTTCTGTCAGAACCAGTTTGTTTCCCACCTCGTGCTTTGCATCTTGCCGTTGCATTGGTGTGAATTTAAAACACACAGGAGAAGTTCACACTTTGCACTGTTTTTAATACATAGTAAAATTAGCTCCAAATCATAAACTTTTGATTGATTCCTCCTTTTAATCCAGCAGTTTTAGCAGCATGTTGGTTCTGAGTTGAGTTTCAGCAGCCTCACGTCTTTTCTACAGTCATTTATTTACTGTAGACTGCAGACTGTCACATGTTCCACTGCTGGTCAGCCCGTGTGGTCAGCGCTGCGCAGACACAGAGCACCTCCCTCTTATTAAAGCCCGAGGCAGAGCTTAAGGTGGGTGTCAGGAGAAACCCAGGTCTCTATAATCAGATGACTGTAATTACACCTAAGAGAACTAGTCAGTGACCTGGTCCGCAATAATAAACGGCTGTTTTTTCAGTATCTGCTCACAGTTAAGGACACCTTTGCGGCCCCTCACATAATCCAATCTGATAAATACGTACTGTCCTTAGCAGATTTCTTTCAATGGAAGAATATTAGCCGACATGTTCCAGTTCTAAGATTCTTCAAACAAACAAACAAATGACATGACCTTGTTTACTCAACAGTCTGTGTCACAGCACTGACCAATTAGGTGTATGACGCACTGGATGGTGGTTCTCTGGATGTGTCTGTGAAGAGGCCGAATATCCTACAATTACAGGGAACGCTCTGAAGATAAGACCTCCTCCTGCAGACTGCGCGTCTCGGTGCAAGTCCACAGAGACTTGACTACGGTGTCCTCTCTGCTCTGGAATCATTGGTGTCTTACTGCCTTAATTCCCACCTTTTATTCAGACTGAACTGCCTTCTTCTTGCACTCTTCCTGCTGCTTCAGAAAAAAAAAACACACCACTTGAGCAGCATCAAGGCTTTTTTTCCCCCCTCCCTTTTCTTTTTAATGGGATTGTAGGTATTGTTGTTCCACAGAATCCTGTAAATGTATGGCTTCAAAATCAGGAAAGTCATGCTCACATTTTCACAAATATTGCTTAAGGACAGCAGTGACAGTCCAAAATGCTGAAAAAAATACTACACCACAGCACTCCAAGACAAACAGATTTCCGCAGGGTATCATACTTGGCACCTACAAGCTCTTGACTCAGCTGTTGCATCTTTTGGCATTTACAGAGACAGTCAATTCATATGAACTTGAAGACGATAACAGGTCTTAGTTTTCACAGTCGCGGGTTTTGTAGCAAGCAAGCATCAGTTTAGTTTATTTGGGTTTAGTGCAAGCACTGTGCTTTTCTCTACTTTTATAGTGTCTCTTCCTGGCACCACCGCAACAAAGAGACCGTGCACCAGGCTGACTGTCAAACAGTTGCATAGCAGTAATGTAGATGCAAAGGCAACAGCGGGCAAGAGGAGCTAGACGACTTTGAAGATGAGTTGTCTTGTTGCTGTAGTAGCAGAAGCACCAGTTGGTGAATGGTCACAATTTACGAGAACGAAAAATTCCCAAGGTACACCCGTACCGTAAAGCACCAGGGTGTGTCACAAGATGCCATTTAAAAACTCAAATATAATATAACACGGTTGTATTTGGGTGCACATACCTTCTTCAGAAAGCTTATCTTTATTATCGCTTACTTCACACATGACCTTATTTGAGTAAATATAAAAACACCCCTGGATGCAGCTCCAAAAGATGCCAACTAGCGATAAAGAAGAGCAACAGCAAGAAACATGGCTGTATTTACTTAAGGGAAACCTTTAAAGTAGAAAGTGACAAAATTTTAAGGTACAAACTCAACATTGAATTCTTGAGTAGAAAGTTGGAAAAAGTATGCTGGAAGCTTATGTAAGGCTTTAAGAATAAACTATGATTAAATTAGCAAAAGAACAAGCACTGAAAGCTTTTACATGTGTGTTTGTGTGTTCAGTTTAAACATTCAATATTCAAATGGTGGAAAGTTTGTGGAGAAAACCTGCAAAAGGTTTTGGATAACCCACCAATTTGTCAAAATCTAATACCTTACATTAATAATTTATTGATTAAACTGAGAATATGAATAGTTTCAGTTGTAAACACATTAAATAAATAAAAATAAAAAAATCAAAGTGAAGGAACAGTTTCTTTCAGCAGGAGAATGATTAAAAGTGCTCCACCAGCCTCCCGCTGAAAGAATCTTTTTCCCAGATGGCAATCAGTCTTAGAAGTGCCTCCCAGAGTCCTGACCTAAATGTCAGAGCGTGTCTATTTTACAGAGTACATAACTGAAAAAAGATGTCTGCTTTTCATGCTGGTGTGTGAATATGCTTTAAGATTTGGTGGTTGCAACCTGGGAACAAGGGAAACAAACTTCCTCTTGACCAGTGTGTTTGTGTCGTTCTCATTAATGGATGCCATCTGTTTTTGGCATTTAGTTGTTGCATTTAAATGTCTTAACATTTTGAAATCACTGCTTATTTCCCCCCTCTAGTTAGAGAAACCTTTCAGTTTCGTCTCAAACATGATTGTAGTAATTGTGCAAAAAAAAAAAAACACTATACACTGCTTCCTGTGGTGATGCTTATTTTGCTTGAGTTCTGAAGAAACACAATTGACCCCCAAATTGCAGAACGTCCTCTGAAGACGTCACCAGTACAAGTATACAATTAAAAAAAAATAATCCTTTTTGTTTTGCTTTTTGGTAAGAATATCTAGATGCTTTTTTTTTTTTTTTTTGTCTAGGTCATTAAGCATTTGTGGATGCGAACCATTATCCTCTGCCTCCCCTCCTACAATGTATTTCCTTTTTTTCTTTCCATTATAGGAAATGAGTTCACTTCAATTGCCTCCATTCTCATTGGGTTATCCTGTCAATTTTCTGCACTGGAAGGTTCAGTGCTCCTGGACTCCCCCAAGAGAAGGAATGCACTTTCTGCTCTGAGCTTGTGTATGTCAGATCAGTTGAAGTCCACTTTAAATAAAAATAATAATAAAAAAAAAAAGCTCTGGTTTTAAGTCCAGTCCATGGCTGTTTGGTGCTTCCTGTCCTACTATCATGAAGTGGATTTGAACTTGGAGCCATAGGAGGAGGTAGTGATGAGAACAGACTATAGAGAGGTCGAAATAAATAAATACAAAAGAAAGGCTGGACCATAGTTCATATTCAGCCAAGCAGAAGATTGAGCGTGTATGAGAAAGATGACTTCTCTCGAACACAAAGGTCACTGATGTGCGTGTTCGTCACGCTGCAATGACTTCATCCTTTCGGCCTCTTCGCGGTGTCTTTTAATAAAGCCATATCTCGCATGGTGTAGAACAAGAAAAGAAAAAAAAAAATCAATATGGAGTAAAAAAAAGGGACATGGCTGAGAAATTTACCAACTTCAGGGAATGCATCAGGCAAAATGTCATCAGTGATTGGTGCGACTAAGTCTGAAAATATGTCAGGCAGAATGCCATCCGCTATGCATGTTTTCTTTACAAACTACTTGTAATTTCTCTTTGTGGTGTGTTATATTGTTCTTAGTCACTTCTGTGGAGATTTTTTTTATGGTGAATTTGATTGTATTGTTGCCTGTGCTCATTAAATGGCTATCTGCTATTGAAATCTCAAAACATTTACTTTTATTGCTAATTTTACATTTTTAGTTTTCAGAACATTTTCTTTATTGGATGCCTGTTCATTTTGTTGCTTTGCTGATACAGGTTATTTAACAGTTTTATACGTTTTGCATAAAGAATTGAATAATATTTATCGTAGTTGCAGCTTTCTTAAGTAAGTTTTTTTATTTCTGGTTCAAATGGCACGTTTTTGTCGAATGGGTCCCTCAGCCTAATTTTCAAATTGTCACGTTGAGACATTGAGTCACTCTCCTCTCTCCTTTTTTACCATTTTTTTTTTTGATCAAGGCTGCAGACTGTTGCAGAGGCAGTTGATGTCATTTCCCGTTTCAGTCCTTAACCCCCCTCCTTGTCTGCAACTTCCTCTTTTAGCTGGCTGCATGTGAAAGAAGTAAATGTGAGCCCTTTGTTTGAATGGTGGAGGAAACCAGCACACCCATCCTGTCAGTTGCTCGGCGTTGGGCTGCACGTTGTAGGCACAAACGTCTGTCAGAAAGGTTTCAACAAGTAGGAGTAAGGAGGCCTTAAAACAAGTCTAAGGACTTTTTTTTTTTTTTTTTTTAAATAGAAAAGGGGTTAATATTCACACTTAGTTTTACTGACAATACTCATCTGCCTGTGTGCAAATTATGAAATGCAAGTAAAAATGTGCGTTTCCCGCCCCTTTAACTGAACCAATAGCTGAGTTAGTGGACTTCAAATGACAGGAGTTTTAAAATGTGTTTGCTGTGACACTCTTCGTTGGTTTTGAACATCCTAACCAGTCATCACTGTTCTTTTGGCCTAACATAGTCCTGAAACTAAACAATATAATTAGAAAGAATGTGGAAGAGCTAAAAAATATATATATTTTTTCCCCTCTTTTTGGTGTTTTGTTTTCTTTCCGCCCCTTTAAGAAAAGTCCTAAAGCAGCAAGAAACAACTGGAGAAATGCCTCCAAGTCCCCGTACCAATGTCTTACAGTTTAAGAAAAATTTCTGGCAGCACAATGTGGTTTGTCTAATTGGAATGAGTTTCATCAGCGTTTGCTCTGTTTAACTGCAGTTTGGTTTCTGGTTGCTTTCTAAGACTGACATCCCTTCCAATGTGATGTGTAAATAATAATTTAATGAAATATCAATGCAGAAACTGTTCTCAGAAGGAATGAGAGTTGGAAAGAAAGGATTTAAAATACCCGTGAAATACTAGTAGCTTTATGTTAATGGTGTTTGTAGTTTAGACACTTTGTTTCTCTTGAATGAGATGATTTATTAGTTTTGCGTATAAAAACATGTTGCTGTGTCTTCCTGAATTGGAACCCAGCATCTGGGAAGTGATTTACTCACAAGGCAAAACTGGGCTGTAAATATTGAACCAGTTGCTGTCATGTACACAGTCTTATTTTTGTGTGTTTTATTAGTTTGACATGAATCCTTTTATGATTTGACACTACGGGAATATTGACTGTTATTACTTCTACGTATGGCATCTAATTAACTGGAGAGACGAACCAACACAAAACTGTCACACATCTGGCTCTTATTGGCAAATATTGTTCTAAGAGTGAACCCGAGAGAGCCTTTATATAGGAAAGGGAGGTAGAAAAGGTCTTCATAGACTAAGTTATCACCAGAATTTGGATCTTAAAAGGATTGGGCAGAAAAAGGCTGACTCAGCTGCAGCTGTTCATTGACGGGCCCTACATGAAGGTTCTTATCAAGCCTGCTGGTGATTAAAATGCTCCTTTTTTTTTTTTTTGTTCTGCTGATGCATGTGATTGTGCGTTTTGAAATGAATTTCATAAGGCCACTTTTTATGTGAGCTTTTTTTTTTGTTATTAATCACAGCAGCGTGTGTGCAGTACACCTCTTCTGTTACTTTATGTTTACGGGAAAAGAATAATAACTCCTCATTCAACTAAGCAACACCCAGTTTTTTTTGTTAAAAATTTTTTTTGTCCTTTTCAGTGTTTTAAGTGAAAACAAATGACCTAGCATAGGCAGGGGCTTAAGGGAAAATGTCGGGAAATTCCTAGGAGCAATAGGCTATCTGTTCCTCCCAAACAGGGTTGCTTTCCTCGAAATGATTTCAGCAGTAATGATACATGTTGTGTTAACATGTATGCTGAAACTCTGAGCTGAGAAATGGCACAATCCAGCAAGACGTGTCATCTCAGCGTACACACAAAACCCTGAAAATCAACTGGACAAAATTCACTGAATGTGAGGACTTTCACAATACAGAAGAATTATTCTTTGGGGTTTAAAATTCTTTGCAAAGAACAAAATATTCCTGGGGTAAGGCTTCTACACCATGCCAACTAAATTAATGTCCACTTTAGGTATCAGACTTGTTTTGCCCTTTTCACGTAAATACTTAAAACTACAACAACTGAGCCTTTGGCTTATGGAGCATCCTGTTATCCGTACCTTGTTCAGTGGTTGGTTGTTAGCGAGTCAGAGGCCAGGAAAACGAACAATTGCACATTCATTGTGAATTCCCTCCCATACACAGCCAAGTGTTCTGAGATTCAAATAGTGCTGTGCTTGTACACATTCACTTCACAAAAGAACAGTCCAGAAGGTATCGGCACTTGTGCGCCCAGTATTCTTATAATGTTGCAAAGAAAGCGAACCCACGTGTCTCCCAGTGAACTACTAATCTCTGCTGGAAACATTAACAACAATGAATGACTAAACTTTGTATTGACTAATTTAAATATCCCTAAAATTCGGTGTTATCGCTTTGATTTTCAACCTCTTGAATCTTTTGGGGAAGTCCTGCAGGGTATAACCAGGCAAGTAAAGGCTGGGTACAACAGGCAGAGCTGTGCCGTTTCAGCTGTTCATTGAGTTACTATAAGATGTTTGTTTAAGGACACAAACGAAACGGGTAAGCAACAGTAAAAAGCAAAAAAGAAATTGTAGTTGGACATATTAGCATTATGGTATCTTCTCACAGACCAAGGAGTGGATTGATTGTATTTATGCTTTAAAATATGAGCATTATAAATGCATGAAAAGATGCACACAAGTTCAGAATCAGTTCACGGTATCCAAATGTAAACTTTTAAAAAACGCTCCAATTCTTGTGTTCCTTTTCTAGTTTTCATTCTACATTGTCAAGGCTGCATGATGCTAGTAGATTGCTGCTGAAGGTAATTCTCAGAACCTCGATGTAGTAAATGTGTAGACGCAACAAATTCTGTTGGAAACTTGGCTGCTCCCAACTTTGCTGAAGACAAACATTTGAACGCTCTTTAAAAGACAAAGGTTCTTCAGAGGAAAAAAACAAGTTTAATTTATTTAAAATGCAAGGTTTGCACTAAGGAAGTTGACTGCTTTGGGAAGTACATTATATTCTTTTAAAAAAAATATCTGTTAAGCACCCATATGACATTACTACCCATATTACTACATTAATGATTGGCTTTGTTTTGTTTGCCTTAAGATAGCATTTTATCTCCCTGATAAATTGTATTAGATCTTTAACAGTCGTGCCAATCTTTGACCAAAAGGAGTATTTTTGTAATGAAATACATGGTGCCTGGTAAGAATGCAAAGTTTCTGCTAGAGCGGCTGGTTCTTTATACCATCTTTTGTTCCTGTTTCTGTGTGTTGGCAGCAGTCGAGCTGAAACAGATTCCTACAAAGCAGAGTTATAGTTCATAGAAAACGTACTATTCTAAGTAGTGCATTTCTTAGCAAATGAGCTAATCATTACTGGTTTGCACTTGATACCTTTTGCAAACTCGATTTCAGAGCGAACAGAAATTGTTATGCAGTGCTTTTCCTTTAATCCATATGCCAAATTTGATGTCAGGGTGAGTGTCAGCTGCAGTTAACACCTTTCAGAGGTAGTGGGAAGTCACCGCTCAAGGTCTTGTCATCAGGGTCAGCTTTGTCAATGATGAACCTGCGTGGTACATCAACAACGCAGCTCCTTCATTCTGATGGTCACCTGTTAAAATCTTCACTGCTCTGCTGAATTCTAGCGTAAAGTTTCTTAAGGAGGAAATGAAACACTGGATCAAGTTAAGATGTTTTGCAAGTTGAATTTTCTCTTAAAAATAACTTTGGAGTGATAACTCCAATGAAATATAAAAAAAAAGCAACTAAAGTTACATTCCTTTAACAAGAAGCCTGTCCTTGTAAGTGTGTTTTAATGAGGTTCGTCGACTATAAAAGTACTAAAGTTAGCATTAGCTAACAAGTGACAGCAGTAGTTGCAAAGTTAACATGGAGTCATAAATGTATTTTTAGTAGCGTGTACGTACATGACATTAAAAGGGGGGGGGACTGAGGCTGCCGCTTCAGATTTTAGTGGTTTACTCCTGTGAATCATTGGTACCAATCATTCAGTAACTTTGTGGTATCATTGCTTCTACCCTAACGTTAACCAATGCAGGTCTTCTGAAACAAACGTCATGACATCACACTCTTAAAAAACAAAAGAGCCCAACTTGTTCAAGAAAGGTGACTATAAGTGCCTTTCATTTAAAGTTGGTTTAACTGATTGTAAATGATGTAAGGGGTTTTGTTTCGTAGAGTAAGAATCCAACTTGCAAAATATGCCAAATGAATCTAGTATCATCTCTGCAAGTGTATCATAGGTGTCTGGGGAATGTCTGAAGTCAGCTCAGGGCATATGAATGCTGTCATGTGGATAAAGTGGGGAGGACTTGAGTGTAGAAGTGAGATGTGTCAAGTTTGGTGCACAAATAGATTATTTTAGCTCAGACAGTTACAGAGCCGTCGCTTTAAAAATGCAACTTTCCTTTGATGCAGGGAATTCGACACCCGAGTAAGGGTTGAAAACAGAATTGTTTTTTAGCACCGATTAACAGTCAGACAAGTAAATATTACTTTGGATTAGTGAGTGTTTGTCCTATTACAGTGGATAAGCAGCTGTTCGTTGGAGTGGACTGTATAAATGATGTACTTTAAAGGATACGCTTGCAGTTCTATGTGAGGATAGGTGTTGCTGCTTTTGTTTTGAAATTTGCATTTAGAAAAAGGAATGGAAAAAGAAGTTGCACAAAAATAGTTTTGAATGTTTGCATGCGTTCATTTTTGCCTGTTTTGATGAGGACTTGTTGCGCATTAGAGGGGTGGAGGAACAACTTTTGTGAATTGCCCTGGCATGATGTTACTCACCAGCACACGAGGAGGCGGTGGGATGGGAGTTTTTTGGGCAGGGTGGGGGGGTTGTAGCTTTGTATTGGAGCTTTAGCAGCATGCAGCTGAGCCTCTGGCAGGGACACAGCACTGAGAGCTTTATTGTGATTTGTAATTATGTGGTTTTCAGTGGGGCCTCAGTTTGGTGTGCTCCCACACCGAGGCTCCTTTTTTTAGCCAGGGAATACTGAGTAGGAGAACCGAGAACGGGTGGGACCTGACTGTTCCTGGTAATACAAGGATGCTCGGACTTGTCAACAGTTCTGTGGATTTTGAGTGTGGAGCTGACTGACATGAACCCAAACAAAAACACTGACATTCAAATTCAAATATTTTAAAGAGAGAGACGCAACTTCCTCTTTTCTTGGCATTTTCTGTCTGGAATCTGTGTGTTTAGTATGATGTTTAAACTGGTCTGTAGAATCAAAAAAAAAAACGTGCATACAGTATGAATCAAAATGAGAAATAAAACTACAATTCAAAGATGGACTGATGTATCAAGGTTGTCAACACCAGAAACTTATCAGCAACCATACCTTTGAATACATCTCAAACTTCAGGCAGATGAAGAGATGGTGACCGTTTCCTCAACTTCAGAAGATTTTTAGGTGGGGTTGCTTTTGGTACCAGCTTTTCCACGGCCATGCAGTGTTAAGTTAAAAAAAACAACTGAACACTATAACATTTATAGCCTTAGCTAGTTTGCAATGCATGTCCCCCTATGATTCTGTGGAATCATAGGAAGAAGCCATTTGTGTGTTTATTTGAATGTGAAATAAACTAATTATTCAGGTGTCAGATGAGAGAGAATTCACTAGTACAGGTTTCACCAGTACTTGCATGTATGCAACTGAGTTGAATGAGGAAGAGGGTGGTGAAAGAGTGAGCTTAGAGAGAACGGAGGTGAAAACATAGTTTTGGCGTGCTGAACGACTGTACTGTGAGTTTTACTGTCAATCAGTGGTTCAGACCATCTGTTTAAAGAGCTGATGCCTGTGAGTAGGAGGAGCATGGCTAAACTCTCAGCCCTTCACCCTAGTTTTATGCCTGGATTCCAGTGTAATGTTATCGCCTGCAGTTCTGGACATTTATTAGACCACTTATCTGAAATGAGCTTTGATTTTTGTTGAATGGTTTTACGCTGAACTTTTTTAATTTTTTTTAACTGTGTGATGTGATCATTCTTTGTCTAGATTTTGTGATGTAGAGCTTCTTCCCACTCACCGTGAAAGCAGACAAAGCTGTAGGCAGTCTTGTGCACTGACTCAGACCTGCCCACAAAAGCTGCCAGTTGCAGCAGGTTGGTTTCCTGTTTTTCTTTTCTTTTTTTTAACCTCCTTTTTTTTTTTTTTTTTCCTCCCTTCATAATACATTACCCACATTCAGCCCTGCAGCTTGCATACAAATAAATCAGATTGAGAAGATTAGTGAAGGTATAACTTTTGATGCTGGCAGATAAAATTAAACTTTTATTTGTGATTGGAGTTTTACTCTGTCTCTTGTGCGCACACACTGTTGTAGTAGAGGTCCATAATTGAACAGTTTCAGTGGAGTATTAGCACGGTGGTAAAAATTATCCTGACCTTTCTAATCCAGTTTGATTAAAGACTGGGGGAAATGGGGCCTTGAAACAATGGCAGCTTCGGGGGAGGGCCTTGCTCCGTTCTCCAGGGAACCTTAAATACAGCTTTCCTGTCCTTACAGCAGAACTGTTTGGTTAACACTGTAACCTCTCAATTACCGTGCAGCTCAGCCCAGGCACTTGTGTAATCCTGCTGTCTTCCAAGCTTTGTGTTACTACATTTTCACTGGCTCCGTTTTATATTGTAGTTTGTGAGCAAAGTCACCGTAGTTTGGATTTGTAGTCTAGAAATCAGGCGGCCAGAATTTGCTTTCTAGCGATTCTAGGCTTGTGTTACCGATGTTTCAGTGAGCTGATACTGAAAGAAGCGACTTTTTAGACTAAGTAGAATTGGCCGTCATCCAGCACAAAAGTGTGTGCAAGAACCAACCTAAGGAACAGGAAGAGCAGGGTGGAGCTCTTCAGCGCATTTCCTGTGAGGCAGGAAGTGAACAGGGTCAAACTGTAGAAGTTATTCATCTGTGTGGCATCTGTTCAAAGAAAGAAAGAAAGGCAACAAAAAAAAAGAGTTAATTGATGCCTCTGTCTTTCCACTAACTTGATATTTTATTCTGATAAAAGTGCCACATTAATTTTTGACCAGTCAGCGATGATGCTGTATAAGAAAACTGCTTTTGAAATGATGATCTGCAACTGTGAGGCAACGTCGTGAGCAACGATTATCCATTAACCGCATGAAGTTCTGTGTCTTTATTGATTTTTGTGAGCATTACATTTTTTTTCTTGCAGTAGTTACACACAGGTGCTTAAGACTATAAACAGCTTTGTTGTTGTGCAAAAGAAAAGCAATAGCATGAACCCGACATTCATCTGAGAATCAAACGACATTCATCTGAGAATCAAACTGACCTTTTGCTTGAGAAGAGAAATATAGGCGTAAAAAGATGGATGACTCAACTGTTGGGTTCTGGTCTTTAATATTGACATTAAGCACTGGGTTGGTATTTGCTCCTTTTCCTGTTTTCAGGTTCAGATACAAACACACTTTTACACACTTACAGGAAATAATCTTAACTTCAGACCAAACTTCATTCTGTTGTGCCACAGATTTTTGTGACTATGATTCATCTATTACCTGTATTATCACCAGTACTCCTAGTGATAGGAACTTAAGGGTTCCATTGCAAAAAATGTGCAACAAAAGTTAAGACTGTTTATTAAAAAAACAACAACATAAAAAGAAACCATTTCAATAGACTTTGTTACAGACTCTGTGACCACTCTTCAGATTGAGCTTTGTTTCAGTTCTCCTTTTTAAAATCACGTGCACTGTTGAGCAAAAAATAAGCACGGCTTTTAATCCAGTGGGGCATGCAGTTCATTCAATACCTGTATTTATTTTTGGTCACAGTTTCCTAAATGGGCTTTTTAACAAAGATAAAATGTGTTGCATTTTAATGGTAGGTGGCACATTAACTCTAGTTTATTTTGGTTGTATTTATAACATGAAAATGGTCAAATTAAAACTTTTACCATCAAGTAAAAGCAACAACAAAAAAAGTGTAAACCCCTGCTTTAGGTGGAAGAACACTTGATGTGTGTTTGAAGGTTTAAAACGGCTTTTGTCAATCACGTTTTGCTACAAGCACACAGCAAACACAGATGACCGACCGACTTCTTTTTCATAAACTATATATTTCCCAAAAATACGCAGAGATGGAAGGAATTATTACATAAATGATTTTTTTTTTTTTCCTCTTTTGGATGTCCACCACAGTGGGTCCTCTTCGAAGTGCGGTTCTAGTTAGGATAACCACTTCTGAATTACAGTCATTAGCAATGAGGCCTATACTGCCAGTAGGCGAACTTCTAAGTCTAGTTTGCCGCTCTTAAAGAAATGACCTCAAAATGTTTCTGCTAGTAAAAAAAAAATGTGTTGAATGACCTACTAAAGCCTGAGGTAACAGAAAAGCTTGATTTATGAAGTTGGCAATGGCTAAATCATGATTTCAGTAGTCGTGTTGTCAGTCTGTCTTACAGCCTTGAACACTATTTATAAATGGTTGCTCCAGTGGAACATCACAACAAAGATGCCTCTATATTGTAAGGTTAGCAGGTTTTTGTTGACAAATTCTGTCCTCTTTTCTGTAGAGGGAATGCAGTCCAACCATATATTCTTTCATTTTGTAACCCATGTTCATGTCAAGACATGAGTCCTCATGACTTCATGGTTTAGCTGCAGTTTCTGCCTTTAAACCGTTCCTCACTGGATTGGATTCCCAAGATTTAAAGTCATCAAATGAGGCTCTTTTTTTTTTTTTTGGTAATTTCTCCTTTTCTTATTTATTCCAATAAATGACAAAATGGAGACTGATTAAATACATAAAATTAAACACTAGATTGTTTTGAAGTTTGACTTCAATTTCT
>JAOXNZ010000166.1:15150026-15164891 GCA_028566095.1 Kryptolebias brasiliensis
TGTTGCCTGCCTGCTACTTCAGATGAACGGTGTTCTTGTCGCCCCAACTCCATTATAACATCATTCAACATTTGCGCAAGATCCTCTCGTCAGTGATGAGGTTTAATTTCTCTTGTCTTGTTTCCTTAAGCATTTTCTCTCTCTAGTCCCTATAAGGAGATTGGCTGAGGCTTGTGAAGGCAGTTAGTTGTCACTCTGCCTGAGAGAAGGGGGAGCAGTGTGAAAAGCCCGAGTGCTGATCGGGTCGGAATAGTCCCAGCCCAAACATCAACAGCGGCTCTTGTGTTTTCAGCTAGCAGAGACCCACACTGCCGTCTTTGTGCGTTTGCTCCCCGTCCCATCAGAGCAGGTCGGGCTTGCTCCAAACACATGCACATCCTTCCACGCATATAGTGAAAGATTTAATGCCATGATGGGAAGTCCTTTGAAAAATTTACATTTTAAGCTTAAGACTGTAAGAGGCTTGTGATTAGGAACTGCAGATAAATAGGGGGGGAAAAGTAGATTGTTTTAAGCTCTTTAACATTTGGAAGTAGCTTTCCTTCTTATTTGTTCATTTATGTGCATATTATCTTGTTTCACTAAGTAACAGAGCTCCAGATACCTCAGGTGTACCTGGAAGATATCAAATAAAAAATGGATCATTATAAATGAACAGGTAGATGTGTCCAAACTGTTTGACTGGTTGTGTAATTTTAAAATGGGTCATGCTGTTTTCTTGGATTGATGATCAAACGAAGCTTCAGAAATGCCGTCCCTGTATGGAGCAAATGAAACCAAAAGGCCAACTGATAAGACAACCACCTCAAAGAAGTTCTGTGCGTTGGACAGTGACTGCTGGTTGTGCTGTGTGCCATTTTCCTCTTTCCACTTGCCGATACACGTGTGGCTATAGCTGGCTCTAATTAGGACCCTCAGTGAAGTTTGAACGTGTTGGAGAACGTTCAGCTAGCAGTTTAGTATGGAAACACTACAATCTGAGAATTTGCAACTTGTGAAGCAAGAAAATTTCCCACAAACATTTCCACTGTCTTTAAATGAATAAAGTTGAACACATTGAGCGGTGTAAAACACAGCGAGAATCTCCACATGAACAGGCCGACTTCCTGATGAGCTTTCTTGGTGCGTCTGTTCTCACATTTTATGTAAAGCCACAAAACCTTTGCTGTTGTCGCAGGAGCTTTTGGTGAAAGACCAGTTTAACTGAGGTGAGAGTTACGTCATTTGGCTTGCAAACTTTTTGCGAGTTTGCTACGTTAAGTTTTTTCTCGTTTACCCAAGCAGCATACTTCTTTGTAGCTTCACCACTGACTAGTAGTGCTTGACGTAGTCATATTTTTTGTAGTGTGACCAGGTTAAAGGAGGCGCCATGTTGCTCTGTGTTGGGACAAAATTGCAGCTTTAGTTTTGCTATAAACAATGGAAGAAATATACTTTTCTCTTCTGTTGCTGCTGCTTCTTCTACGAGTAAAGAACACGATTCATCTTAGCTCACTGATCTGCTTCTGTAAATCTTTTTTTTTTTTTTTTCCCCCTATCTTAACATCATAATTTGTGTAAGTTTCACTGTCTTAAATGAGCAGGTTTTTGTTGCAAAGATGTAAACAAGTAAAAAATAAACTAGAAAAATGAAACATAAAAGCTCGCAAAATGACTCAAATGCTAAAAATAGCCTACAGTCAAACTTAACAAAGATGAGCTAACATGGCATAAATGATGTATAACCAAACATGTCAAGGAAATCTTTATTTTTGTTTCATATAGAAATGGGTCCTGTGTTCTTCATGCAACATGAGTCACATATGGAATATTCCTTCATATTCCTGCTTACTTGTTGCAGAGCCAATCGATGATGGTAATCGCATTACATATTACCCCCTCCCTTCCTCACCAGCATCCAAAGCCTTCATTACATCTCTGAAAAACACAGAGCTTTACTCAGGTTTCCCCCTGAAGCAGTCACATTCTGCACTGTCTCTGCAATAGCGAGTGCACACAATTTGTGTTGTAATATACCAGGAAAAACTCTAGTAGCTGCATGCATGTCTAATTCTTACTACAATCAAACTATTTTAACTATTTTAATTTGAGTATTAAATATTGTAAATGTGACCTAGTTGAGGTTATCAGAAAATGCTTTTTACATGGCAGTATTTTATTAATGTATGCTCTTAATCTGGTTAATTTATAAGATTTCTGTGCACTTAAACATAATCCTCCAAAGCAGCTCAGAGGATGAAAAACATTGTATTTAGATCAGAGGGACCCTCAAGATGTAAAGCAGCAAAATACAATCTAAGGTAAAGATAGAACTGCATAAGGCTTGTATTCAAAGCTCTAAAGTCATATTCCCCTCGGTGTCTGAAGTTTCATCTTATTTAAAGCAAGTAAAAGGGAAGCCTGAAGAATTTCAGGCTGTGATTCCTGCTGGTTTAACCCGCATTCCTTCAAGGTGTTGTTCTGTAAAGTGGGAGAGCACAAATTTCTCCTGGGATGATATTAATTAAATTTTATTACCAGGCGACTTGTCGAGCTGCTTGCTCATCTGCATGTACCAGTGAATACCCAAATGTGGATGCATATATTTTGGGCCTAATGAAGCACACAAAAACAAAATTCTGAGTCCCATGGTGCCTGTAGAGTTTATAAATTAGTGATTTCCCTTCATCAGCTTTGTTACAATCACACTCCTGAAACCACGGTGGGAATGTGTCCAAAAAGGACCCCAGTCACCAAGTTAAATCATCCTGTGGCCTAAATGTGTCGCTGTTAATGACACCCCCTGTCAGTCTGTGAAAACTGTCCATCCATCATTGATCAGACCTGCGACAGATGGACTCTTTTTTTTTTTTTGCTCTCCCAGGCACCAGTTAACACCATCTTTATGTTTTGACAGCTACATTGTTGCCCATCAGTGGTAATAAGGCAGTTTCATGAGTTTTGCAGGACGTTTTTTGCAAAGTCCTACCTGTTTTTGTTCTGGGACTGGCCTTCTTCTAGAACACGTATGAAAACAGATGCTCTTCATATGCATACTCGCTCACAACATGTATTTACCACCTTTAAATGCTTGAAATGAATGTGGAGACTCCAGCGGAAGGCTTTCTTATTTTCAGCCATGAGTCAGAGAGGTCACAAAGGTCCTACATGTTGCCTTGTTGCTAGGCAGTGACAATATTTATTTATTCCCACAAATTCTTTGCTGCTCCCTGATCTACTTTTTTTCATAAGCAATGTTTTGCAAAGTTTGTGCTGAATTACCTAAACCAAGGATTAGTCTATCACTCGGTTTCTTGTTGTGTCTGCTGATGACTGTAGTGAAAAGTCATCATTAGAGAGTCTGGTCAGGGCTGAGTCATAAAAGGTTTTCCAAACTATTAATGTGTAAATTAAAATTTGTATTGTGTGAGTATTCATGCAGCTGTACCTTTTTATCCACCATGCTCCAAGAGAGATGTGGTGATGTGTTCATAACGCTGCTTTAGTCTCAGATCAGACGAAGTTTAATGTGTGAACTTCAGAGGATTGATGGTATCAGTCCAACAGTCAGCAGGATGTATCGGAAAGTTCAGGATTTGCGTTGGTGTCAGACCTCTTCCACACAGAGCCTCCAGTTGAAACGTCTAACGTCTTTGATTTTTTTGTGCAGAAATTTAAAATGTAAAATTCTTGACTTTTTCTAAGTAGTTTTAGAGATTTAGATTGAGCAAAATTCAGTTTTCTTCTGTTTTTCATGTGTCCATGTTATATCAACAGAAATTAAGCAGAAAGGTTTATTATAAAAGGCATTGGCTCCTTTTTGATGTTGCATTTCTGGTCACGAATTTAATATACTACTTCAGTCTTGTTCAGGGTTAGTCTTTGGATGTTTAGCAGCTGTCTTATTAGAGGGTTTGAACTCCTGCTTCATTGGAGGAGCAGGAGCTGACAGCTGTCTGCGGAAGATTTCTGTTCCTGCCCAGAGGCCTCACTGTGCACACTGCCTGCTGTGTAGTTGTGTGTTTTGAGGGTCATCCCAGAAAGACTACACCCTGGGCGAGTGTGAATGGAGAGTGTACTGACAGGCACCCCTGGGTGTGTGAAGTGTTAAGATTCCTTGTGGCAGATGAGGTCTCTTCAGTCCCTTCATGCTGTTAGAACAAACACAACCGAGGAAAAAGAAAAACCTGACGAAGCTGGACTCTTCCATGAAAATGTTGTCTGTGACAAAGTAACTTAGAGAAGAAAGAGATGTGGTTTGTGTCAATTCAGTTGTTGACTTCTTATAGAGTATGACAGCAGCTTAAACATTTCGGACAGCAGAATGTGATGTGCTGAACAGAAGGCTTGTCCAGGAAGAAAACGAGCTGAAAGCAGAGCTGTGTGGTGTGAGGAGGGCAGGCAGACAAAGGTCCAGATGTGAGGCGGGCTTTCTGGTTGCCTGTTTACGTTTCTCAGCTAACAGGAGCATATTTTTAACCTCTGGCTGTTTTGTTCTCTCTGCAGGTGCTGGAGAGTCAGGGAAGAGCACCATTGTGAAGCAGATGAAGTGAGTGACTCCTAATTGTTTTGCTTTTCCTCCCTTCTTAAATTCCAACCTAATGTTTGCAGCACAGAGCTCTTTCTTGTGAGATAACTGTTTTTGATGCATTATACACACAATACTATATGCATTTGCATTCTTTTCTCTTTTTTTTTTTGAACACTCTCAATTTTCTGTGTGAGAGTAACTGTGTGTCAAGAGTGCAGTAAGTCCATTAAAAGATGCACTTTGTACTTTGTTGGGTCTGAAACACGGTTGGTCAGTTAAATAAGACCATGGTAAACTAGTGAGATTGTTACATTTCTGCAGAAATAAGAACCCAAAAGACACACACACATATTGCTGAAAGTAAACATGGATATTACCATTGAACAAAAGAGAGAAAATGTGATAGTTGCTTAATTATTAAAGAATAATGACTGTATCTGTGCTTGACAAAGTCTACATGGTTAATTTCATTCATTATCTGATGTGACCTTCTGTGCAGCCTTTAGTAAACGAGTCTAATAAAAGTAAATCAGTCATGCATATTAGCTTAGACAAAGTTTAGCTTATTCCTCTGAAGATCAGCGTTAATTCTGGGTTGTTGGTTTGTTTTGCCTCCTGATCTTGTAGAGCTTTCACAACATTTCTGTTGGGTCAAGATCAGGATGCGACCTAGCCACTTCAAAACACTGTGGATTGTTTTTATTCCTTAAAAAATTCTAAAAGAAAAATAGCACTACATAGCCCACTTTTGAGCTTATCAACTGAATTGACAGGTTCACATACTTTTCATGCTCACATCCATGTAATAACTAATACTTCCTTCAATAATTATGTCTACAAATTTCCTAAAAATGACAGAACTGCAACAAAGACATGAATGATTTTTTTTAAACCATTAACTAAAAAAAGGTCCTTGTTTACTCCAGATGTTAGTTATTTTCATACTGTGTCACAAAGTACTTAAATCAGAAGAATTGGATCTAAAAGGCCATAAATAAAAATTTTACTGAACTACTGAGAAGTATAAAACTGAAGACCTGGCAAAGGCTATCTCAAACCTTAGATTTCAGTAGGATTTAAAGGCATTGTTTATTGGTGTGTGGAGCGCCTTCATCTGGTCAATTATAAACTTCTTTAGTCTGAATTGTAAATCGTTAACTAAGACGTTGAAGGCGTAATACCTTTTACTTTTGGACTTGAACCAAAGGAAAAGTAATAAAATTCCAGTCATGACTCAGTAAATTAAGTTGCATGTCAACATACAACCAAATATATATCGATTTTAAAGCTGTGCATTTGTTCAAATAAATAAAGACTACTTTCAGTCAACTTGTTTAAACGCTCTAAGAAAATGTTGCGCCCTCAGATAGAGGGGGTTGAGCAACAAGCTTTCTAATTGCTTCACAGATCATTTTATAGTTTGTATGAGGGTGAAAACATTGCGGGCTTTCAGTCATGTTGGCTGAGCCTCATAGTGTTTCACAGCGAGCTCACTTGAATTTTAATTAGATCCTATTCAGTGCATCACACCACTGCTAAACATCTTGGCTGCGACACACCAGAGGAGACGCTTCCTTCTCAGCCATATGCTTTTTCAGACACGTGCCCCTTGTGTTTGAACATCTCCAAAAGCAAATTAATGTTTGTTTTAGTGTCTTCTAGTGAAAGATTAAAGGAAGCAAAATAACATCTGACTGTTGTAAGAACAAATAGGTTTGTCACAATAATTGCTGCGAAATGCTGGACAAAAATGCATCCGTGCATTGTCTCTCAAGCATAACCAATTTGTACCTTTCAGTGTTTTATGCTACAGTATATTCAGTATAATGGTTGATTGTGAAGCTTTGATTTTAACATAAATTTTCTCCAGTTGCTGCCTTTTTTTTTTTAAATCAACTGGCCTTTCCCCCCTCAGGATTATTCACGAGGATGGTTACTCAGAGGATGAGTGTAAGCAGTACAGAGCAGTTGTCTACAGCAACACAATCCAGTCCATCATGGCCATCATCAAAGCCATGTCCAACCTGAAGATCGAGTACGAGGACAGTTCCAGAGCGGTAAGCCTTCAACATCCACAACTTTTCACTCAGTCATTCTCCGTGACTCAGATTAGTGAACTGATAACAGGAATGTTAAAATGTTAAAATAGTTTAATTTTGCATACTTTTTCCACTTATTATTTTTCGGTACCTGCAGAAATCTGGCTAAAAGATACTCTCAATATACAGTAGAGGCATAATTTGATGTATTCACCGCTGAATTCTTTATTTCCTTTCATCATAACCTCCCATCTTCATCCCTTAAGATTTGAGGCTGCAACTTATGCAGATTAAAACTTTCTTCTAAATGATGCAATATAGTTTTACTAGAAAATCAAATCTAGGCTGCTTTTAAGTGGGAGATCTGCAGAGCTGTGTTTTCTGACCTTTCATGTGTTTTACTGTTAGAGAACACTGTAAACAGCTTTCTTACAGTAGAGCACCACAGAGGGAAAGAGTTATATTGTAGAAATGTTCCCTTTATGTTTTTTTTGTAAATATAAGTTATGCATTTTCCTTTTAGATGATTATTTGAGTAACTTTTGGTCATTATCGGCAGTTTTTAAAAGTCGCAATCTGCCAAGGCTTCGATCAAAGTAAAGTTGAAAACCCAATGTTTGCAAAGAAAAGGAGACAGCTGTGTTTGCTCACGGTTTTCACAGCCCAACAACTCCACTAAATACATTTCTGCTCAACTTGTTTGTCACTGTCCTGTTCTACATCAGATTTAGACTTACGAGTGTTTGCAAGCGAACAAACACTAAGGTTTTTTTTTAATGTAGGAAAGAGCTTTTTGCCTGCTTTGTGCATGTGAAGATTGGCCAGAGTAACATGTCAGGCTCTGCTGGACAGATAAAAACAAATTCCTGTATTTGTCCCGTTGCTGTGGATTTAAGTTTCCTGAAACATGTTGTTCAAATTCAGGGTAAAATCTCACAGTCAGAAAGAATGCAGCCATGGTTGAACTATAGTCCACATTAATCATATGACCAAACTGGTTTGTTTCATTTTCATTTATGTCCAAGAAACAAGACAAACACAACAATGTGTGCAGAGTCCTAGTTTTGCTTACCAGTTTTAGTGGTTATAGCCACATTTGTCACATGTTGAGTGCCATCAAAACATTGGAATTTGCTTCGTGTTCCATTATCACATCAGATGTTCTGGCATTTTCATGTCCGTACCCAGTAATCATCTATACAGCCACATGAAATATTCATGGTCGCTTTAGCACTTAGGAAGATTTTCTGTGAGTCACACTTCAAAAACATCAAAATAATGCAGATACAAATATTAATTTTTCCGTAGGCACCTTTTTTCATAAAGAGACTCCTGCAGAGCTGAGAGTATAAATGTATTAAGATCTACATCTTGACTGTTCAGTGGTTTATTTAAGGAAATTGTATGTACACTTTATTCCTCATTGTGTTCTACTGACAGCCACAAAGAACAGTTTTTGTTATTAACAGGATTTAATTATTTGTCAATCTTGAACATTAAAAGGCACTATGTGCTATGCTGGCCGTTTTAACCTACTGTGAGCTGAAGCCTCGATGGATTTGAGGGTCAGCTAACGGTTAACCAGTACATGGAAGTCTACCCTCCATCAAAAGTTTATGTTCGTCATTGACTGGTGGTCAGTGACGAACATCAAGGGTCATAGTGGTGCACTTTCTGCTCTTTTCATGGTGCTGGTCAGTGAGCTAATTTCATTTTTTAATGTTCATGTTAAGGGAAAAGTCTTTGAAATAAATTACTTGCATTAAATGGTGAAAAGGTTGACCTCCAATGTTGTGCTGTATTGATTTGAAAAAAAGGTATAACATTCTTTGTGTTTCAAAACAATGTTTTAATGGCTCAAATGTCCTAGGTTTAGGCAAGCTACTCTGTAACATGATCAAAAAATTGTCCATGGATTAAAGACCTTTTTGAGAGTCAAAAATACTTTAAAACAACTTGTCATTTCAGGCCATATGATTGTGCCATTTTTTAAATCTAGTTAATCATGCCTAATTTATTATTTTCTCATCAGTTTCTTTGCCTTTCTCACATGTCCTCATTACTTTTTTCTTTTTTTTTCTCAGATCCATTGTATCTAATGGCATTGTTGTGTGTGTGTGTGTGTGTGTTCTCCTCAGGATGATGCTCGCCAGCTGTTTTCTTTGTCTGGAGCTGCAGAGGAGCAGGGCAACCTGCCAGAGGAAATGTCTAAAATCATCCAGCGACTGTGGAGTGACGGTGGTGTCCAGAGCTGCTTCACACGGGCCCGGGAGTACCAGCTCAATGACTCCGCATCCTAGTGAGTTCCACATCACCCTGAACAATTTAGTTTGGATTATTTTGTTTCATAATTTTGCTCACAGTTACAGGACTTGCAGTTAGTCCAGAAAAATATTTTTTTTTGTACCCAACATCAAATACGCTGCCTGTCTATTCCCATAAAACAAACAAGCCAAAAAAAACAACAAAAAAAGCAAAGCAAACACAGTTGTAGTTTTTTCAAAACTTTGTAATTTGCTATTGATACTTACAGGTTCAGACTTTTTTAAGTTTAGTTCTGTGAAGAAGTTATCTTACCTGTGGAGGACAGAAGTCTTGGTGAACTGAGTTTATAGAAACTGCGATAAATCCTCATACAGGAGTCCGACTAACCATTAATCAGACTGAAGCTTCTTTTCTAGCATGTTTCAGCCAGATGTTCAAACTCAAACATAAATTGCGTACCGGTGTGAACGAACCTCTACATTTTTGCGTGAGACAATTATGAGTCTCGGCTGATCAGACCGACGGATACAACCAGCAGCTTCAGCACACGTAATGTTGTCGTAACACAGATGCTAACTCTGTTGCTAACACTTCTGTTTACTATAGGTAAGATAGTAACTACTGACAACTACTTCACAGAATCCTATCAAACTGTTATTGTCTGCCATTCTGTCTACATGAATAGTATGACTTCCATTTTAACTCGTCTGTGGCAATGGTAATCAGTTGTCTGATGGTGTTATCTGCGTTCGCTTTATCAAAGATGCTCCAGTGTTCTGGAGCTAATGATAAGCTCCTTTCCTCTGTTATTGGAGAATTCATCCAGCTTTCATCACAGCTGCCACTTAGCTACTTTGTTCATTCCCCTCAATTAAAATACTCCTCACCTTGCATTTCCAGTTTGTGTGCTTGATATTGAAGATATTGTTTATCAGGTGGCCCTGCTTTTAGAAAGCAGTTGCGTTTGTAATCGGCGGCATTGGCTCAATCAGTCTCAACCTCTTCTATTAAAGCCTTAATATTCCTGAACGACTCTCATCTCTTGAGTGCTCCATTTGTCAGCCACGTTGTTCTTATCGGTCAGTGGAACAGCGAGAGCATGAGGTGAATGTGGGACTCTGCTGGTAAGAAATGAGAGATGGTTATCGATCTAATCCTCAGGGATGTGCTGATTATAGAAGTCTGGAGGATACAAACTCTTGTGTTTGTCGCAGTCCTCCCATAAGCTGCAACATGAATGAAATTGTCTTTAAAATAAGTTTGTTTTGATACTATAACGTTTTTATATTCTCCCATTTCCTGTCAAGAGTATAAAGTGTTTCAGATATGATCGTTCTCCAAAATTGAGCGCCCAGGGGGAGTATTTTTGTTTGCATTGGTTCATACAATCAACTTTCCATCTCTGCTTCACGGCTGAGGAGGGACCTGGAAACACGCGGCCTCACAGTTAGCACCTTCATCAAGGTTTTATGGAGCACTGAGAGAGGAGGTTAATATAAGGGAGGAGGAAATGGGTCTGGTACTGGACCTTAATTCATGTCTGAGCACCTGATGAGAGCCAGAGAAAAAGAAGGGAAAGATGAACTGCGAAAAAGGGAAGAAGCACGCCTCCCGTTGACACAGGTCTCTGTTGTCTCAGAGCTGGGTTTGTTTACACAAATAAAAGGAGAGGGGTTTGCATAGTGAAACGAATGGATATGGGAGGTGTTATTTGTGGAACAAGTCTAACCTTTTCATACATCTCTGTCCCATAAATGATCTAATTCTGCTTCTGGCTTTTATAACTCTCTAAGAATGATGATCTTAAATGTGGTAAGATGATTTCAGCATTTCTTATGAAACCATCATTTGTTCCTCGATGAGCCTCTGTCACACTGCAGCCGAGGGCCAAATTCTGTTTCTCTCAGTAACTTTACACAGTGAAGCAGAAGTCTGATGTGCGGACTATAAAAGCACCATAAAGCACTCTCTGTGGGCAGTGGGATGATGATTAAACTCTCAGACATGCAGCATAAAGTAATGGTGTGAAGGCTAAAATAGATGCAATTGAGTTGTAGCATGTCTGGGATTAGTTTTTTTCTTGTGTGTACTTGTGCAATCTTTTTATATCACTGTATACTGGGTCACAAGACTGACAGAAATTAAGGTTTTCCTCCAGCATTTTGCGTTCAGTCATGTGGAATAAATAACCCAAACGTCAGTCTTTTATCTAAAATCAATCTTTTATTTGATAACTTTCATTTCATTTTGCCTTGGCAGAATGTTATATTCACTCCCTTGACCGATTGCTGACAAATTTAATCAAAACTGTGTAAAGAGAAAGCACTACAGCTACCAAAGTTAATCAGTTTAGTCCATATCTGGTGGTTGGGATGGTACAACAAGTAAACATCTGTAGCGTGTGTGTTTGGGTTTGATTGCCTGATATGTGTATTTGACATCCAGACTGTTGGAAAAAATTGTTTTAAAAAGATTTCTAAGTACACTAATAACACAACATAATTTAAAAAATGCGTTTGTGAGTTTTGAGACAAATCTGCTATTTAAGACTACATTAAAATGTTTCCTTATTTGAGAAAAACATAAGCAACAAATATTCCACACTACTCGGTCATGGACTGAATAATATTGATTTATTCCATATTTATTGCGATTAGAAATCTGCTCAAATAAATATAAAATCTTTGTTTGTTTTTTTTCCCTTCAGCTACCTAAATGACCTGGAGAGGATAGCCCAGCCTGACTACATCCCCACACAGCAGGATGTGCTGCGGACTCGTGTCAAGACCACAGGCATCGTGGAAACGCACTTCACCTTCAAGCAACTCAACTTCAAGTGAGACGACTCGCACTGTTTTTTGTTTTTTTAAGAGCTCGAGCTCATTTTAAGAAGCTTGTAAAAACACTTGTGAAACTTTCAGGCGAAGTTCAACATTTTATTTCACTTTCCGACCGTCAGAATCGAAAGAGCCGTTTCAGAAAGCACCGGTTTAATGTTTCAATTTTTTTTTTTTTTTTAATCTTCTGAAGACAAATTTCATAAAAGAAGAATAAGGCATGCAGAACATTTTGCACTTAAACATTTACAGATAATTGATTCTGAAAGCAACGCAGCTGAGAAAATAAATATGTTTGCGGTTACTTAATATTTAGGGAACTTTAAAATCTGTTTTACAGTAGTCCTAGTGTGTGGAGAAAGCACATATTCTGGACTTTAGTGAAAACTGTTTCATTTTATTTTAACAATAACAGTTGTTATTCAGAGGTTGTTCCAAAGCATAATAGAAAATGTGTTTGTGTGCTTATCCATCACATATTTATCACTAATGCCTGTTTTAGCCAGCACACAGTGTCCCCTATTTTTGAAAAGTCCTAATGTGTTGGACATTTTTTTTTCTTGAGTTGTTTACTCAACGTAAAATGTTTTTAACCCAAACAACTCATTGTATCCAAACCATAACTGGACCACAAAGGGAACTGCGTGTTTCCGAGTATGGAAAATCCTTAATGTCATGCAGTCTGATACATATCGGCAAAAAAATGAAGGTTTTCTTTGTTTGTCGTCTTACTCACACGCAGTACGTGGGATTTTAGTGACTTAATATTTACCACTGAATGATTTAGCACAGGAGTGATGCTTGTTTGTTCATTTAATTGTCGGCCTTTGCTCGTGTTTCTCAGAAACGCTTTTGTTTTTTTATAGAAGTGTTTTCTCTTTAAGTCACAGTTTTTTGTAATGATGTATCCCTCATTGTTGTAGTGAAAACACACACAAGCACAATATACTTTTCATCTAATGGAAAACTCCTTCGGCAGTAGGTCTGAAGTGTCAAAGACGGCGTGTCACTGAGATGCCCCGACTGGTCGCACTCTTCACCCTTAAAACGGCCAGCTGATACACTCCATCTTGATACTGAACAGTTGAAATCTTAGGTCTGGCACAGTTCTACTTTTTTTCCAAGCTCACCCCCCTCTTTATGAGTAAGTCATGCAATATATTAAAGGAAATCCAGCAGCCATCATGCCTCAACCTGCCTTAGGTCCTCCTGTTACCGTGGCAACCACACTGTACAAAAATGCCAGCCTTATAAAAAAAAAAAAAACAAGAAAATGATGATGCGTGTACAGCAGACAGGCTCTCCTAACACGAGGAAGAGGCAGAAAGCCAGGCAGAGAGCGCGAAGTTGTTCAGTTTGTCTGTCAGTTAGAGACAGTGGTGGTTCTTCTGCTCTCTGTCCCATCTGCTGTCTCATTAAAAACAACGTGTTTACTCTGCGTGTGTCTGTGCAGGATGTTTGATGTTGGAGGTCAGCGGTCAGAAAGGAAGAAGTGGATTCACTGCTTCGAGACCGTCACGGCCATCATCTTCTGTGTGGCCATGAGCGCTTACGACCTGGTTCTGGCTGAGGATGAGGAGATGGTGAGTCAAGCGTCCCGCAGTTGGAGTTAAAAAAAACAAACTGTGTGCATTTCCTTGTAGAGCCCATTTCCAGAAAAAGTTGTGGCGAGGGCAGCTGCTGCTTTCGTTTCCTAATAATCTTCTCGTCTCCCCATTTGTGCCCGTCGCATTCAGAACCGGATGCATGAGAGCATGAAGCTGTTTGACTCCATCTGCAACAACAAGTGGTTCACTGAGACGTCCATCATCCTGTTCCTCAACAAGAAGGACCTGTTCGAGCAGAAGATCACCCATAGCCCTCTGACCATCTGCTTCCCTGAGTACACTGGTACTGTCTGAGCAGCTCAGTCCAAACACAAGCCACAACCGGCTCATCCAAAGAGCATTTTTAGTCTCACTTCACAAGTCTGTGTATTCCAAAGAAAATCCGTTCTGATTGTGACACAACAGAAAATAATGTAGTTTTATAAAAAAAAAACACTGAGTACCAAACCAAAATTGGCTAGCTGTGGTAGTAGCAGACGGTCATTCACAACACATTACTCTGATCGTGACATCTCACAATATTGCATGAGATTGTTCAGAACGTTATTTCTAAGGTTTGATCAAAAGACGCTGGCGTGAAAGGCAGCAGGTGACACATGTTCCTTTAAGGAATGCTAGACCTTTACTTTCCTCAAGGGTTGGGGTTCTGTGGAAAGATTACAAACAATTAACATCTTACCTTTTGCTGCTAGCTTTTTGAACAACCTCAGTTTGGGACAATAAAGTTTAATTCTGAATCAGGCTTGATGAGCTAACTGTTAGTCAAGCGTTAGCTGATCTCAGTTGAAGATGCTTTAAATGTCAACACGTCTGTAGAAAACTGTCAGCAATGTAGGCAGAAAACTGACAACAAGGGTCATATTATATGAACTTTGGAAATACTTTATTTTTATTCTGCAGCTGTTAATGATTTTCTGTCATTACCAGGCTTTTCAGGCTTGAATTGAATAGTGGCCTGTTCACTGACAGAGATAACCAACCGCTCAAACGAGTTTTTTTTTGATGATAAACAGCAGAGAACGGCCTTCCTTTATCAGCGGGTTTTGTTTACCTGAGTTAGCAGGGTGATCAACTTTTCCTGGAACTGTGTCTCTCAGGCTCTAACAAGTACGACGAGGCTGCGGCTTATATCCAGACCAAATTTGAGGACCTGAATAAGAAGAAGGAGACGAAGGAAATCTACACCCACTTCACCTGCGCCACTGACACCAAGAATGTGCAGTTCGTGTTCGATGCCGTCACCGACGTCATCATTAAGAACAACCTGAAGGACTGTGGCCTGTTCTAAAAGCATTTCAGAGTCATGGTGAGTCGAACAGATTTTACTGCACATGATTGGTTAATAAAGTGTGCTGGACATGACTGAATTGATAATTATTATTTTTGTCTGTTTTAGATTACTTGAACAGTTCTGATGACCAGGATATGGGGAAGAAAACACACACGAATGACTGCACTGTCTAACCACGATTTCTGCTTCGATCTGCTTTTTATAAAAAAAAAAAAAAAAAAAAAACACCTAAGAAACTGAAAACCCAACAAGCTTCGCAGATTTTCAACGATCGCTGATCCAGCCCGCTTGTATTGTTAACTCTTTGGGCTTCGAC
>JAOXNZ010000166.1:15213974-15227532 GCA_028566095.1 Kryptolebias brasiliensis
GATCTCATTGTTCACACAATCCAGGCAATATTAAGGCCCCTCAAAACTAAGAATAGCATGAAAGCTGATATACTGTAATGAAGATTAAGTTTTCGCACAACTCCCAGGTTTTTTCTCATAAAACTAGTTTAAACTTGTTCACGGGAGCCTGCTTAAAGAAGTTCATCTTTAAATATCACAAACTACAGTTCCTACCCACCTCATTACCAGCTCCTCCTTCCTGCTTTTCCAGACAGAACACTCCACATACAAAAAATGGCAGAAATTGTTCCTGCTTGCCAAAAGGTATGTTTTAGACGTCATATAACTGTGTTTAATTATTTATTACTGTCAGATGAAGACTCAGAGTCATTCCTCTTCCTTTTTTCTTTCAAGTGGGTCAGCAAAATGGCTACAAGCAAAATCTAGAGCGAATCTTAGCCGCTGTTGGACAGAAGGCGAAGTTCACTCTGAATGGGATGCTACTGAGTGACAAGGCCAACACAGACACATGTAAAACGGACATGCATATGCATGCACTTGCACCTTTGTTCTATCTGAATCACCAATTATGCATGCATGTTTTTGGACCGCAGGAGGAAACTAAAGTACAATAAGAAAAACCACATGTGTGAGAAGAACATGCAGTATTTTCTGTAAATAAAGTCACTTTAGAGATATAACCACAAAAAATTTTATTGCTAAAATTGGGTATAGGCTAAGTTTTGTGTTCCTGACCAGAGCAGCTTGAGGTGGGGGGATTCAGTAAGAACCTTAAGCCTTTTTCACAGCTGAATGTTGGTTATAAACCAAAGATAAATTAGATGAAAAGCAAATGACACAATTTAAAGGTGGAAAAAATTTGTGACCTTTTTCACATGTCATCTTGTCTGCATTGCTCATAATCAGCAACAGTTAAGAAAATCAGTGTCAGGGGAATACATGCTTCATTCTCATGCTGGAATGTGTTTTTATTAGAGCAGCATGGTTACGACTTCAGTTGTGTTGACTGAACCAAGATATCTAGAGCTGCAGAACACATCTGTCTTGCATAGACTTCTTTGGACCTCTATCTGACTTCCTGGCTGTTTACACCAACCTTTGTCTCCCTCTCAGAGTGAGACATTTAATTCAGTGGCTAAGAAACCATAAATGCAAATAAAAGAAACATTCATCTGAAGGGAAAGCGTGTCACCACAACAATTTTTATGAAACACGCTTGGGTGGCAATTGGCACTGATGTAACATGAGAAGATTTTAGTTCCTCCTCTGAAATAAAATCATCCACACTGATGGAAAACTTTATCTCTCAAGGAGGAGACTTAACTGTTTTACTGCCACATCTCCTATAACAAGAATCAACATGAATAACTGGTAATATTATCATTGCCTAGAGGGCCCTGAAAGTGCTCAGAAGTGTGTGTGTGTGGGGGGGTAAAACATCATCAGCTGCTTAATTCTGCTTGGACCCACCTCCCTGTCACATGCCAGGTGTGATACAATCAAATATATATGTGTAGTACAACTGAAAATCAGGACACAGCTGAATCTTAATGAAAGTGCAGATTTAAGGCTTTCTGATTACATTTACTTAGAATTTTATTACATTTCATTCAGTAGATATTTCCCATGCCTTGTCAGTTTAAATTGTTTTGTCGATAAACAATTTCACGTCTGAAGCACATTCCAAAGTTGGGTTGGTGTGGGGAAATTTCAGACTGGCAATAAAATAATTCAGAAGTCTAAAAAAACAACCCCTGCTTTCTCTCGATTTTACTTTGAAGACGTCAGACTTCTTTTTTATAGGGTTTTGGAGCTGTTAAGTAGTAGTTCTCCAGGGTTTTTAAAAGGCTCTCAAAGTTGTTTCTTTCTTTTATTCTCTTTCAGTTTTGTTCTCTCTCTCTCTCTTTTCAGTCACGTCTTTGTACATATCTTTTGGTTGGTTGTTTTGTTTCACTTGTCCAATACCAGTGAGGTGAACCATAACCATTGCTGTGTCTTTGCACAAATTACAAATTACAACTTGAATTCAGCATCCTAAAATGACATTCCTGGCTCATGACACATCATGCTACCTCAGACAAAATGCTGTAACGTAAAATGTGCAAATGTTTGTAAGCAAGTAAAAGTTTGCCTTTCTTGTATGTTTTTAAGCAGAGTCCACAAATTCTAAATAGGGTTGAGATCAGGGCTTTGGGAAGGTCATTTCAGAAGCCTAATGTTATCCAGTTTTTGTGTGTTTGAGATCATTGTTCTTTTGAAACACCCAGTTGGGTCCAAGTTTCAACCACAGCTGTTTATTTGAGGTGAAGTTAATGCCAAATTTTTAAACAAAGATTTTGTGCAATGTGTAGTTCTCTGAGGATGTGTTGAGGATGACTCTCAGCTACTTCCAAACTAAATTTTAGCACAATAGCTGTATAACTGAACTGAACTGAAGGTATTGTTGTGTTTGTTAAATTCCATTAGCTGTGGTTGCCATCTTGAATGAAGTTGACTCCAAAAGTAAATCAGTTGTAGATATGCATCCAATGATCACTTTCTGAAAGTTTCATTAAAATAATAAAATAAACCATAAACAGTATAAAAGGTTGTTAGAGGTGTTGTGGTGGTGAGTGGATGATGGGCCTAACTGAAATGGGGCCCCCCCAGTAAAGTTCTGATTAGGGCCCCATACAACCTTGGGCTGGCCCTGAAAAAACTTGTGCACCCAGTAATTGTTTTAAAAGTTGTATATGTTGTATAGTCATTCTATCTTGGAAATAGAATGATTCAAATAAATCATTTAAAAAGCCCCAAATTATTATCACATTCATGAATATGTATGTAAACATTTGAACTCAGCTGTAAATGCTGAACGGTGTCTTTAATTGTGGGCCACTAGGATATAGTTTCAGTCCCTGCTTGCAGTCAGCAGGAAGGGATGAGAACAAAAAGAGAGAAAAAAAAACTGCAGAAAAAAAGAGCTTAGGAGGACTCCCCTTCAGGCATTCAAACAAGTCTGAACTGTTCTGCTGCAGCTTGAGCTCTTCTCTTCCCTGCGAAACAAGGCAGCAGCCTCTGAAGCAGAAACGAAGCTGGCAGTCCTTCGGATGGGATGCAGCAGGAAGAATTTGGTTCTTCTGTGACAGCAGCTTCTCCTTGTCCTTTGTGAAGTTGTTACTGTTTGGACGCCGGGGACTGTGATCAGAGCTGTGTGTGTGTGTGGCCTCACGCTGCACCCACAGCTCGGACTGGATGCTCCACAGGTGGAAACGTGGACAGCTGCTGCAGGCTGTAGCCCGGTGCACGGTGCAGAGACCCTCAGGTGAGCTGCAGCTCGTACAGCCTTCATGTGGGAGCCTCTTTATGAATGCATATCATCATGGACAACCTGCAAGCTGCATTTAAACTTCAAATGCTTTTAATGCTTTTTGATAGTGATTTTATTTTGTACACTTAGCATATAACTTATCTAAATGTACTGACTTTGAGAAAGTCTAGGCAGAACATTCATGACTTCATTTCTTTTCTCTTAAAAACTATTATAATATATCATATTATCCTCAGTGGAGATTAGATTACATTTTAAATTCTTGCAAACTTTCTTGTATGTTTGCACAGGAGAGGAAAGTATACAACCATGCTGACCTCAGCTGAACTTATTTATCGAGAGGGCACTAACAGTCCAAGATGTTGCATGAAGGAATCTCACCCCCCACATCCCCCACCCCTGAACACACACATCCACACACACTTCCTCTTGTGCTTCAATGTCTCCTCTGTTTCAGCGATCTGTTCTACATCTGGGTCTTCCCAGGACTTTGTTGTGGTTTATCGCACATAACAGTAAAAATCAAAGGGATTATACTATACGGTCATTGAACCCTAACTGCATCAACCTCTTCCTCCCTGCTTCATCCTCGCTCTCCTACTTTTAATTAGTTGCAGTCAGACATTGTAAAGTTTTTGCTGTGCCACTCTGGCAGCGAGGGATTCTGAGCTGATCCTGAAACGTGTCATCTTCATAGAACTGCTGCTGCTTACTGTGTTCTTGGTTTGTTCGGTTTTAATCGGCTTCAAAATTAGAAACAAAACATTACTTTTAGGATCTCTAAAAGCACTTTTATTGCTTGTTTACTGTTATGCGGCGACATTTGATGCCTTCCGTCCTCTCATGACTCATTCATGAGAAGGATAAGCCTTTGAAGATGAACGTTGTTTCTTTGATTTAGTCCATTTGGCTTTTGTTAACAGTGATGCAAAGCTTGTGAAGTTCTTAAATGAGTCAGAGCTTATTTTGATTTCCTGAAGAGAACAAATTTCATACTAATGGGGATTTAATAAGGTATCTGCCTAGTTTGGCTGAGCAGAGAAGTTGAACTTGGGTTAAGAAGTCAAAAGTGTCTCATTCAGTCTTTCAGACAGCCTTAAAGGGTGGGCTTGTCTGTTTTCACCAACCGCAACTTCTGAATACACAAAATTGTGTTGTGTGAGAATATTTTCAGTCTGCGTAATTTACTGTGACATCTCACCCTCCTTTGACTGTTCCATACCCTTGTCGTCTCAAGTGTCTCTGAACTTGTGTTATGTTGGCTCTGAGACAGTCCTGCAGTCTGACACATTGGAGTGGCCTGTAGACCACTAACCCCACCCCACCCCTGGAGAATGGCATTTGTACTGAACCACAACTCTGTCATCCTGCCTGAGCTTTGCTTGTTTTTTTAAATCCTTAAACTGTGTTTTTGTATTTTTTTAAAGCTGTTGTACACATCATCCTCACAAGAAACTTATATTGTATATAGAAATTTTTATATAGAATATAGAATTTTTGAAAATGAGGTTCATTAGAGGAAGGTAATTCCAACAACTGGTTTGTTGTCTGGTAATGACCAAAGAAAAATACCAACAGGACTGTGTTTCCTCACAGATTAAAGGAGGAAGAGAGCTGATGTCAAAAGTAAGCTGATGTCATTAGAGGAGGGATGATTGTTCATAATTTAATTTTACGGGTAGAAATCGTAAATACTTTTAATCCTAAAAAAGGAAAATGGAACTTAATTTGAAGTATAAAAAATTTACAAGCATGTTTGGGACAAAAATATCTGGAACTTAAGGTTTTTGTGGTATCTACATATTTTTAATAAAACAAGCATTTATTACATTTTGTCCTCTGGGAGCTTCCAAAAGCTTGAAGAGAAGTAAAACATTTATTACAACATTTTTGCACAGTGTAAAGAACAGAAAAGTAGTCAAATGTTATGGTTATTGTTTGTTTTTATAGTGACTGAAATCATGTTTCAATATTGTGTTCTTTAATCAGTTACACTAACTAGAAATAATTAGATCGGAGGTGCAGATAGGTGGGTTTTGTTAGCACAGGTAAAGATCCAAGCTTCAGTCGATGTTTCTCAGTCTCTCAGTTTCCAGTAGTTAAGTTAAAATAAGTTACCAGAGGTTGTTTACTGTTTTATGATTATTAAACAGGTATGAAAGTATTTTAAGTGATGTCTATAAGACAACTCACTGCTCATTTAGAAGACAATGGAGTCTGGTAATGATAATGATGTAAAAGCTGTCATTTTTTTATTATTTAATAAACACCAGTAAATATGCATTTATTTCCACTGTAATTTAACTAATAACTTCAAAGTTATGAGAAATTGGGTGCTCATTCATGAAAATGTTTTTTTCTTTGCTTGCGGCAAATTTTATAAAAATCTGTCAGCATGGGTTTATGTCTTCTCTTTTCATGTGGTCGACTTCTGACATCAGCTCTGGATTTCAGTCTGGATTCAGTCAACGTTCTATCAAAACATCAAATAGATGCAAAAAGGCGCAAAAATCATCGCTGTCTGTTGTTTTTCTGCTGATCTCCAATCACACTTGACTTTATTGTGTTATGTGGTCTCTGTACATCAGATTGTGAGCTTATTGTATTTGCCTTAACACCAAAGTGCAAATTAGATGAGTTAAGTTTAACATTTGTTAGTTATTTTTATTGGCTTTTGTTCCAAAAACACATATGTGAATAGTGTTTTTATTTTAGGACGTTTCCTAAATCCATAATGACTGTTTAACCTGATAAAAGAGGAGGTAGTGATAATGATAAAAATAAAAAATGTCTGACTGATTAGGTAAATTTGATATTTTAAGGTCTAAATAAATTGTGAAAATCCAAAACACTTTTTTTTTATTGGTTTCATGGTTTTGCCATATTGAGCTATACAATTAAAGACAATAAACTCTATTATTTAGAAAACATAGGTATTTACAAAAAATGGAAAAGTTTTACACTAAAAGAACAACTAGGTTAAAAACCATATATTTAAATTGGACTTTATTCATACTTTAGGGTTGCATGTTAGTTTAATATTGAATTTCAAATGTGTCAGTGCTGATGTTTTTATGATAACTCTTCATACTGAGATCATTTCTTTCTGAGATCATCCTCATTGTTATAGTGCAGCTTTTTTGAAGTGTTCTGGTGAAGGATTATAAACAATAATAAATATCTTACCTACTGTAGATAACTCTTTAATGACCTCAGTTTGGAGAAACAGAATTTAATTCTGACCAGATTGAAGAGCTAATGGTTACTTCGAATGTGACCAAGACCAAAGTGGATTAGTGCCATCTTAAAATGACTCCACTCTCTAAATTACATAGTGGTCCATGTAAACACCCCTTATAATCCTTTAATCCTCTCCTGAAGCCCTCGTAACTGAAGAGAGGAAGAAAAGCCCTTGTAACTTTGGGTCAATTTGACCCAAAGGACACAGGAGGGTTAAGTTTTCTCCAAACTGAGGTCATTTAAAGAATTATTTACAACAAGTAAGAAATTCATTATGTATAAACCTTCCAAATAACCCCACTTCAAAAGATCTGCGCTATCCACAAAGAGTAAGAAAATCTTATATAATCTGTGTCTAATTTCTAATCAGGAAAACATCTGAAATAGAAAAGGATAAAAGTTGACTAGAATGTCACAGATGTTTGTGAACTCGACGACTTATGAACATAAAGAGCAGGAATGATATTACCAGGACATGGACTGACGGATGTTGTCTTCGCCATCTGAAGTCATTTTTAACAGCAGTATATAAAGTTAAGTAAAAAGGGGTGAAATCTTCTATAGAGGGTGATGCAGGGCTGCTTCTAGAAAATTTCCCTCAAACTTTGAAGGCCCTTTTTGTCACAAAACTAGTTTTGTAATTACGTAATGAGACTTGTACCACAGTTGTCTGAAAGTGAGATATATAGCTCGGAGTTGAAACAGAATGATATAAAAAGATAGACAATTCATTTTACTGTCAGGCAGGCTTGGAGTACATAAAAATAAGTCAAAGGTAAAAAGGCTGGCAGGCAGGATATCAAAAATGCTGCTCACTGAAGAGTAAGCACAGGCAGGAAAAATAACTAAAACTGTAGGAAAACACAAGATAGTATGGCAAATGACAGACCTGAACTATTCAGCAGATGCTGGAGAGCAAATCACTCTAATTTGAGCTGAAGGGAAATTAAGGTTTGTTGAAACTAAAACAACAAAGTTAGCAAAAAATGTAATCATTACAGCTTATAAAAAGTTATTTTTTTTCCTTTCTTTTGTGGGTGTAGGTTGTGAAGATGTGGAGCTGGATGTTCATTGTCCCTTTCCTGCTGTCCTCCATGAAACGTGCTGAAGCTCAGGGTAAAACGCACATTGTTTGAAGCAGTTTTTATTGTTTCTCCATTAGGGGAAAAGAACAGTATCTACAGTCTGATGCAGCATTTACATGATTATAAATGATGTTAAAAAAAAGGATTGGTTGGGTCACTGTCCTATCACCCACTGGTTTATGAAATTCTGTTCAAAATCTTAAAGCTCAACATTTAGTGAGCAGTCATAAAGAATCAGACTAAGAATCAGTCAACACTCTCATATTGGCTATAATGCTTTTCAGCTCCAAATATAACCCTAAGTCACAAATTGAGCATTGTTTTGCATTATAATATTGTAATATTCACTGGAAATATATTCACTTTCCACAGACTTGTGAGTCATTAGCTGCCATTGGCTTTATCTTTTGAACTGGTTGTTATGTGTATTGTTTTATATTTGCCACTCACCTTTGTTCTCATCCAGTTATCAACTGACTCTAAAAAGAAGAAGAATTATATAAATAAGTTGAAATGCAACACACAGTGTGGAAACTTGAACACAGTTAAACAACAAGGATTAAGCGATCCTCATACTTGACTAACAAAGATAAATTTAATCATAACTTGCTTACATTCATAATAATATTCCTTTTACTCATTGGAAATTATGCATCAATCTGGTAAACATACATTTAAAGTGTATGTCAAATGAAACATCATTTATTTATTTGTCACTGATCATTTCACCACACCTGGGATTAAATAACCATTTTTACAGACTCAAATATAGACTCATTATAACAACTTTGTTCCTTTAGACAAGAAATGCTTTGTGTTTAAACTCCTATAAATGAGCTTGGGTCTCACTTTGCAGGCAGGTGTGATAATGTGCAAGCAGCAGATATTGTTTTCCTGATCGATGGGTCTTCAAGTATTGGCCGATCAAACTTCCTGCAGGTGAAGGGCTTCATGGCTGGAATTGTAAAACCCTTTGTGAGCGCTGTCAGTGAGTCAGGAATTCGGTTTGGGGCTGTACAATACAGCGACACCTCAAGGTGATCGACAAGATTAATAATTGTCCTTGTTCTTTACTGAAGGGGTAAAATTAGCTAATCATCTCTGTTATTCTTTCCCCAGGGTTGAGTTCCCCTTTAATAGATACCAGAATGGCACTGAGCTTGTCAACGCGGTGCAGAATATAAACTATAAGGGTGGAAACACTCGCACTGGAGCTGGTCTCAAGTTTGTCTCTGATAATTTCTTCAACCCTGCATCCGTGCGGGATGTCCCAAAGGTCTAAGCACCATGATGCTTCATCCTTATATTTTGGTTTATTTAACAAAGCAGATTGCTAAATCTACCTGTGGATCCTCTTTGACTTTCAGGTCACTGTCCTGATCACAGATGGGAAATCTCAAGACCGTGTGCAGGAGCCGGCACAGAAGCTGCAACGTCAGGGAGTGAAAGTTTTTGCAGTGGGTAAGTGTCTTTTATGCGGTTTCTTTGTCAAGCCCATTAACTGTTTATGGCTTTTCTTTTCTTTGCAAACTTTCCTGTTCTCTAGGCATAAAGAGTGCAGACAGGAATGAACTGGCTCAGATATCCTCGCAGCCCAGCAGTGATTTCACGTCTTTTGTTGGGGACTTTAAACTACTGAACACACTTCTTCCTCTTGTTAGCCCTCAAGTGTGTTCAGTTGCAGGAGGAGTCTATGCAAGTGATGGTACGTGTGGTTAGCGCCAGAAGATAAAATCACAGTTACAAATACTCATCATTTTAGCTAATATTTAAGTTTTATTTGCGTCTCTGTTCTCTCCTTCCAGAGGCATTTTCAGGTCCATCCGATATTCAGTTCACAGGCCAGACAACAGACTCTCTCAGGTTCCGTTGGAATCCTGCAGGGGGCCCTGTGAGTAACTATGTGGTCCAGTATATGCCACTCTCTGGTCTGGGGCAGCCAATAATTTCAGAAATGCGACAGGTGAGACCATTTGTTAAAGCATTATGTTGGCACTTGAAGGTGGGGCTGAGTATAAACATGCCCAGTGGGTGGATCCTTCTCATGTAGATACTATAGTGATTAAAGTCAGCCAGACTCAAATTTTGTGTACTCTGGCACTCATTGTAATGATTAAAGAACACAGTTTTTTTGTGTGTTTTGTTTGAGTTACATGCTTTACAAAAACTGGAATTAGAAATTACTTTTTATCAATGTAACATCCATCTTTCCCTGCAGGAGACTGTCTCAGCCACTCAGAGGACCTTTACTGCACGAGAGCTCAGGTCAGGAACGGATTACTTGGTGACTGTCATCGCCCAGTACCCTAACAGTATTGGCGAGTCTACTTCTGCCAAGCAGAGAACCAGTAAGGAAGAAGTGCTGAACAAAAATGCCAAAAACTACTAATAAAACACTAATGCAGGCTCTCTCTTGTTTTTATTTTCTTCATACAGGGGCATTACCAGGTGTCTCCAACCTACGCTTGGTGCAGGGAGGTTTCTTCTCTCTCTCTGTTGGATGGGATCAGCCTTTATCTACCATACAGGGCTACAGACTCACATATGGACCCAGAGGTCAGGCTCAGTACACCTCTGTTTTTATTTATTTTTTCTCAGTTTTTTAATAAATACTTAGCTCTATTATTTTGCTACAAACACTGATCTTCTCAAAATAAAGTCAACTGAGCCAGGACTGGGCTCACGATAGTCAAAAATAGTTAAGTTGTTGGTGGCAAGTTGAAACCATGTCAAGAATGTGATTGGGTGTAGTGTGATGAATATGAGTTTTTCTAAAACCAAACATCCCCCAGGCACAAGCTGTGAGTAACTTTTACAGCCTCAGTCATGATCTGAAACATCAAATACATTTTATCTACACATGCTATGAAACCAGGTTAAATTTAACCCAAATCATGGGCTGCTGGTAATTTGTAGTTTAGTTCTTGCATTTCTAAAGACAGGCTGTGTCAAGAGGTCTGGGTGATTACACAAAGATTCAGAAGAGAAAAATGCCCCCCTGAGGGTTGATATATTGTAGTTTCTCCCACTGAATATGTGGCAGGATTGCCAGTCTCATTTCACTGCTGGAGGAAGCTCACACAAAGCTCACTGTCAAACTCGTTCAACTCCTCGCTGTGTGAAAGTGATTTCAGTACATTCGAAACTTACAATGGATTTTATTCACCTAACCACCTAATCTATGTGCAGTTCTCTAGAATGACAAAGACAAGAAATATATTTTCACTTTGTGTGTTCACAAGTATACAGATCTTTAAATAAACCCTTGAATACCTGTTTGGCAGTGTTGACTTTTAAAAGAATGATCGAAAAGCTTCCCATGATTTCCTTTTAGAATAAAAAAAATATCTTTGGTTGGCATGTATGTTTAAATTCAAGCTGTTTGGAAAGCAAGTGTCAGTGCACAGACATTTTCTGCTCTCTCTAAAGACTGAAATCAAGTTCAGACTGAAGCTCATTCACGCTTCATAGTTCTCCACACCTATGTGGCATTTCTTGGTGGTAAGCTTTGGGTTGATGTCTTGTTGAAACAGAAACATTTGCCCCAATCTGATTTAACTGGGCTTCTCTGACCTCGCTCTCCCTAATCACCTTCTTCAGATCAACCGTAGCAACGCTGAGGCGTGATTTGTACTCATTTTATATGTGTCTACAGAATCCAATTACACTTGGCACTGGTGAACTCTTATTTCAAAGACCATTTTAAAGAAAAATGCTCCAGAGCTCAGCTAAGAGTTTCTTTATAAAAGTTGATTTATAAGTGTGCTGAACATTGGACCACCTCAATCTTTTTACTTTCGAATAAGTAGGTTAACAGAAAACCCAAAAGCAAAACAGTTCTTAATTGGGATTGTGTGCGTAGATTGGTGAGGGAAACAAAAAGAAATGCAATAAATAGAACGACTGTGTTTCAGCAGGTCAAGTGATCCTCCTCAATCTGTCCACATCTCAAAGTGTTGTTAGGCAAGGTGTTGTACTCCATATTCCTCCTTATATAATTCATTTGAGATTAAAAGAGCTGCATGTAGAACGCATCATATATAACAAGGGCTGTATGAAACTTATTTTAAAACACAATGAAAAATATTCAACAAAGTTAATTAGCAGTATTATTGCAAACAATTGAATATTTTTTATTGTAAGATCACTATACAAAACAGAGACGAACCGATTCATTGGTCAGTTAATTAATTAGGTCAGTTATTGCCATTATTGAGTACTTACATACATTACTTTTTTGCATTGTGCAATTCCTACTATTGACTCTTCAGTCAGTTCTTTTCTTATTTATTAAAAAAATCTTGCCAATTGCAATATGTATAAAAATAAGCTGCTATACTTATTTGCCCCCCCAAAAATGGCTTCAGCTATTAAAAACTTGGTATCAGTTCACCTTTATTACAAAACATAAAAAAGGTACGTTTAAAAAATTTTGAATTATGTTTTTAAAAATTTAGAACACACCAGAGTAAATAACTCTCGTGTGTATCCTTCAATACCCCACGTGATGTTTTTATCTGTCAAAGGTCCACACATGCTATATAGCCTTGCAGCTTTGACATGTGTGAACCTTTGACATTTTTAGTTCAAACAATGCAGACACAGACACATCCAAGATGACCACCACCATCTGTCTCACAGAGCTTCAGACTCATTAAACCAACTGCGATGAAAATAAATACATAACAAAAAGCCTATTTGCTGCACATGTTTCTGTCACGTGAAATCTTACCTTTCTGTAATTCTGTTTATTGACTGATAAAATAATTGACCTTTTGCATGTCCACCGCCTCTTTTTGCTCCACTGATTGATTAGGTCAGCCAGCAGCTCAGCTGCAGGAGTTGTCACTGCCTGCAGATTCCACGTCTGTCACCTTGGAGTCTCTACAGCCCGACACAGAGTACGTCATCAGCTTGTATGCTTTGTTCCCCCGGAACACTGCAACACCATCCATCCTCAATGCTCGAACATGTGAGTCAGTCACGTTTATTAATATGTTGGAAAATGTTGCCAGATCAGAATGAATGTTGTGGGATCTGCCATGTTCAGTAAGTAAAGTATGTAGTAGTGATATAATTTTGCAACAAATAAGGAGAATAAGAAAAATGACACATTGTGCCAATAATGAGACCTTTTGCTTTAGGTAAGAATAGCTTTCTTTACGATTGTCAAACATTAAAAACATCCTTCCGTGTTTCTGCATGTTTGGTTCTGTTTGCTTGTTTCAGTGCGTCTGGAGGCGGTGCAGCAGCTGTCAGTGGAAACAGCATCAAAGGACAGTGTTCGCGTGCGATGGAGACGCATCAGTGGTGTCCAAATGTACCGATTAGTATGGGGAGCCTTCACAGGTTAGAACTAGAAGGACAACTTTAAAATTAATTTCTGGTACTAAATCTTTCTAAAAGTTTCCATGATCTAACGTTTTTGTTGTTGTTTTTTTCTTTTTTAACAAGGTCAAACCTTTGAGACAGTTGAGCTTGCTGGAGACAGTGAATTCTACACTTTGTCCAGACTCCAACCTGAAACTGAGTACATCGTCACAGTCATCCCGCTGTATGAGCGAAACACTGAGGGACCCGGAGCCACAGCCAGATTCAAGATAGGTAAGTTGGCTTTCGACTGTTTAGCACACAGAGTAGCTCCAACCCAGTATTGATATTATTACACAGAGGCCTGAAAACCATTTCTGCTTTATATCAGGCAGCCTTATTCTTTGCTCTAATATTTAAGGTGTTTAGGTCATTTACGTGCACCTTCAGTCAAACAGGAAAATAAAAAATGTGTATTTATTTAAATGGAAACCTTTTGTTTAGCTGACATGTTGTAATTTTAGTAAAATAATCTGTTTTGTCTGGCAAAGTACTAAAACAGGAAGCAAAGAGGAACAAACAGGAAACAGAGCAGACCACCAGCAATATTTCCCACTGTTGATTTCTCCTC
>JAOXNZ010000166.1:15286018-15299327 GCA_028566095.1 Kryptolebias brasiliensis
ACACAACCCAATTTCTCACAATGTTTGAAATACATATAAACAAACAAAAAAGGGTCTTTTTAAACCCATAGCAAAAAAATATATACATATATACATTAAAAAGGACAAAATACACAGAGGTTATCAGTGCGCTTCCATGCAATTATTTTTTTACTTCTGGTCAGAGGTTTACATGCACTGAAAGACATGAACGTCATCGCAATGTTTACCTTTCAGATCTTTTTTTGTACTGTTGCAGGTATTCCTAATATATAATTTCAAAACATCTACAAATCCTAAATGTTGGTTATATGCACAAACATGGAAGTTGTAGTTAACTCCTGTGTCTGTTTGGCATCCTTATTTTTTTTATAGTTTTAACAGTTAAATCAGTAAGACATTTACAGTATTTGTCCATGAAAACCAACTCAAGTCCTCTGACTGCAAGTTTTCTGCTGTTGCCTAAAAGTGTGTTTACTTGCACAGTTGTATCCAAGTCTTGATCTTGTTCCAGAAATTATGTTTACATGGAATTTGAGAACTGAGTATTTTCATTTCTGTTGGTCATTTAGATCCAGATTAGTAATTATATTGTATGTATGTACAGATTAAAGTGCTTAAAATAATGGATTTTATTTCTCCATCTTAATCACTTTAATTATTTTTCCAAAGAGGATATCCAGGAACCTAAATCTGGGATGTAAAAGCCACAGAATCATCATTTTTAACAGACTTCTCTTAGTAGCATATCCAGGTTTCTCAAAATAGGATCTTATCCAGATTTCTAAAACCAGAATTATGTTTACCAAACAACAAGGTTATTGCTGAACATACAAATATAATCGATACACCAGAAACATCCATTCTCAGTACAATCCTTACTCTTCTCCACACAAAACTAACTATGCAATCATCAATTCTTATCGTCTGTATTAAAAATGAAGAATCAAGCACAATATTCTTTGTACATAAAGTTTTATTATTTTGGGGAAAGTTGTTACTTTTATCATGAATGCATGTTTACTTGCCAGAGAAAAGGTGCTATTTTTTTTTTCAAAAGGTATTTTTATACTGTGTTGAAAGTGTTACCTTGTGTTTCTGTGTGGTACGAGCTTTTCTGTGGAAAATCTATGAGCATTTTGAATAAACTAAATATTTTATTAAAAATAAAGTTAGCTTATCATTTTGTTGTACTCGTAATTCTGTGTTAGACGTAATGGAAACTCAATTTGTATTTGAGTAAATGTCTTATTTGAGGTTTGAAAACTGATAGGATTTAACTCATCGCTACATGAATGTTCAGTGTAGAAGATAAGGACAGAAGTTTGATGTGTGTGGGTGTGTGGGGTTGTGTGGGTGTGGGAGTGTGTGGGGTGTGGGGGTGTGTGGGTGTGAGACTTATTAGATGTTCTAATTTCATCAGCAGATTTTATTAATGAGAGGATTTTCCGCCTGTTGGCCTTGACTCCACCTCCTGTGTTTTTCCATGCTTTCAGCCCTCGGTTGATTTCCCCTGGTTGGTGTCACGCTTGTTCCATATCAACTTCATCTTACTTCATCCGCCGTCACACAACTTTATCGACTCCTCTTCTCCTGCCTGAATTTATTTCAAAAGTTATTTCAGTCATTTTCTCATCAGGGTATAGGAATTTTTTTCTGTGTCGAATGTGCGACAGATTATAAATAGTAATAGTAATAAAACTAATGAATATATAATAGAAAGATCATGAATGTGACACGCTGACAGAGATGCTAGGTTTTTAGCATTGAATTTAAAAAATGCCACTTCCATTTTATATTTTGTAATTCTGTTTTGTTTCCAATTTGTTTCCAAGATTAAATGTTTTTTAGATTAGGAGTTTAAATGAATAAATAAACAAATGCTCAAATTCACAGTCCAAAAGACACAATGTGTGAAATCAGATGTAAGTGCAGGATGGCTTTGTGTATTTGCTTTCTGGATTACATAAAATGGTCCTTAACCACCTAAATTTCAGAGCATCGTTGCTCATTTCACATCACAGCTTGAAGCTTTTCCTCTGAATCTTCATCAACCAGCTGACTTCAATTATTGGAGTGCAAACAAAATCTAAAACACTACTTTAAATACACATCTGCCAGAAAATCTGCTTCCTGCATTTATTTCAATCTGCTCATTTCCTCATGTCTCTTCCCTGTACTGTGTGTGTTAGTGTGTGTGAGAGTGAGTGAATGTGGTGTTACAGATACATTTCACATATCCTAAAAATAGCAGCCATCACTGATTTCAGCAGCCATAGCCAGCCTGCTTTATGCAATCTAAAGCCTTTTGAGACTTCTCGCAAGTCTTTGAAGGGACTGTAAAGATAGTAACTGTGTGTGTGTGCTCGATGCATGTTTGAAGTGGAAGGATGGGGAGTTTTACTTAAAGGATTGACTGCAAAATTGTGTCTTAGTGAAATAAGGGGAGACTTAATAACCTTAACTAATTTGATATGCACTTTGCCAGCTTGGGGCAATCCTAAAGACTCTCTTTGTGAACATAAACAGACATCATGACTCAAGGTTGTCCTTCATAGACCAATAAAAAACTGCACCACTTAAATCTGCTAAGTTATGCTGACGTTTGTTAGTCCTAAATCAAAGCTGTGTCACAATCTGTGATAAAATAGGACCCAAATGTAGAACTGAAGAGGCTGGAGGCAGATGAGTGAAGATACAAAAAAAACTTCAATCCAAAGATAAACCGTATAGTGGTGCATCAACAAATCAAAACATAACAGGCAATAAGACTGACTAGACAAAAAGCTAAAGGCCAAGTTTTCCAAGAAGAATATTGTGTTATAACAACATACAAAGTTCTAGACACTTTACTCGTTTTTAGTTGTAATGTATAGGCAAATTGCTGTATGTAGACAGAATTAAAAATCTTGAAAGCTACTATAATTGTGAAATTCAAAAAGGAAACCATAGCAGTTGTTTTTGCTTGTAATTTTTTTTCTGTAATATTTTTCTATGCATGCTCCTCGAGGGTATTTAGGAGTCTCCATGATCCTTCTGCTGACTTTGTTGAGGACAATCATGTTCATGCTGTGAACTGCCCGTTTGAAGCCAGAACTCCTCTTTACACTTTTCCTTGGATAAGAAGTATGCAGAAACACGTCTAGCAGTTGTTCATTTTTCCTCTTCAGTGACCTTGGCTGTTTAAAGCCCCAGGGTCTTAAGTTGGCAGAGAGCTGCATTGGTAGAACCTCGCCAAGAGAAAAAAGAATCAAGCCAAAGTCTCCCTCTCGCCATCCCTCCTCTCTCTCTTAACTCTTGCTCTTTTTTTTCTACTGCCACCCACTTGCATCCACAAGTACAAAGGCTGTTGCTATAGCAATGAAACATGTAAGAAATGTGCTCGATCCCACTTTTACCCTTGTTAACATACTAGTATATGATCGATATCACTTGTGTTTGTGTGTCTGTTTTGCTTGCTTGCGAACGCTGCTCATCATAAAAAGCACAGGAAGTGGTTGTGTGTATAGAGGCTTTTGTGTACACAAATTACTAATATCATTGGACAGGTGGTGTGGGTAGTAAAGTACTGAAGTAAGCCAAATCAACTGAAGCCTCAACTGGAAACATGCCTCTATACCCAATTAAAGTTTTCATAGCAACTGCACGAGACATGACTGTTTCTTGTACCTCTACTAATTCTATCCCCACACCCCCAAAAAATATTTATTTACATTTTTTTTATGATTGGGTCACTTTGAGCAATTCAACTTTTTTGCTTAAGCCAATCCTTTGTATGCTAACTCTGCTGTAACAACACATTAGTGTCAACTAGACGCAGAACTCAAGACTTCAAAACATCACTAGACAATCTAATGGGTGACTTCTGGTAGTTACACTTATTATAGTTATAAGTTCATGATACTTTATGTGTATGTAGGAAGAAAAGTTTGGCTAAATAAAACTTGCACTTACAGGACACAGCTTATGTGTGCTGTTCCCAGCAGGTTTCTTTAATCCTCTGACCCCATGTTTGATCTTTTCTTGCTCCTGAAGTTTGAAGGTAGGAACTGGGCAACACAAGTTCCCCCCTCTCTTTAAGTCCTTCACTTGAGGACTCACAGTTGTGCCAGTCTAAGCATTTATTCAGTGTATAGATCTTAGGTTAACCTCTCTGCACTCCTAGCTCTACTGACAACTTGCAGTTTCAATAAGAAGCTAATTCTGCACACAGTCCTGTCTGAGTTCACATCAAATTTAGGTTTTTATGAATGACATATTTGAGCCTAATGATGTGTTGTGAACATATTTAAAATCTAAAGAGACTGTGAGACAGGGATGTGCTTTAAATTTACTCTCACACTTCTGAGATTTTGAACGAAGAGATTTTCAAAAGTTGGGCAGAATCTCTTCCTGTCTTTCACTTCCTCACTTTGCCTCCTCTCCTGTCAATCTCCTGCATGGAAAAAGAGCAGCAAAGGTGTTGTTTACCCTGTTAATCTATCATCTAGGAGATGAGTAAGCCATTCTCTTCATTACAACTCTGATGAGGTTCGGCCATCTGTGTGTCACAATGTCTCAGCATTATTGAAAAATCCCCACGGGATACCCCATGTTCAAGGCTCATCTCTTCCTGCTGTAATGCAGATTATCATTCTATTTCAGGTAATAAAGGTCTGATATTTTTAAAGGTCCTAAGCCCTTCCTATCCATCAATCTCACCTTCCTTTCTTTTCCTTCCCTCTTTCAATATTTCATCTCTCCAGAGATCCACTTCCCCTTTTGACTCTAAGCTAAACTGAAATCTGTAATTTTGCAGCTGACTAGGAAGCAAAGAGTTGTGGAAATTGTCAGTTACTGCGACAGTTGAGGAGATAGAGATAAGATAAGATCCTGTAAGGCATCGCCTGTTTATTGGAACTGGTGCGACACCTCAACCTGTTTCTGATAGAACAGTAACACAAACCATCCTTTCTACAGTTCAGGGAGACCTTTAAGAATATAAGATTTCATGCACTGTGAAACTAGTCGTTGCCTGGTTGTTATTTCAATATATTATTCTGTCACTTTGAAAAACTATTGGTAATGTTGTTGTAATAACATGACATTATTAGTTAACTTTGTCCTAACTCAAAATGAAATGGTTAATTAAAAGTTCTTACCCAACTTAATCAGAAACATATATCAACTTGACGTTAGAGGTCATTAAGGCGGATGGATGGATTCAAATATTCGTCATGGGTTTGATGTCCTGTCTCTCCCAGCTAAGGTCAAGGTCATCAATCATGACTTTGTTGTTGCTGGTTTTGAACCAAAACAACAGTCAGTGAATATTGTGCAAATATCTAGCGCAACAGTTATTCCAACACATCACATTAGTTTTGCACAAAGTTGTATTGTTGTATTTTAATTAATATATTTCATGTAGACACATTTAATTAAGCTAAAATGGATTTGCACATTCAAACCGCTGGATACAAAATACCAGAATTACACAAGAATGCCATTTCTCCAAACTGAGGTTCTTTAAAAAGCTATCGAAATCAGGTAATATATATATAAAGATATATAAAGATCTGAACTATCGTTTTAATATACTCATTGGGTTCTTTTGGTCATTGCCAGCTGCTTGGTTTGCTTTGTTGCCTCCAATATATCTATTGACACATAATGTGAGTAAAAACTGATACATATAAAAAGATTGCAATTATATAAAGGCAAAGGCTGTATAAGTATGTAAATTGCATAATTTTGCTCATAAAAAAATTGTAAACTGCTTTGTAGAACTTTATCAAGGTGAAAAACACTATGTACAGTAAATGTGGGTTATTGACTTTTTTATGTAAAGCAGAGTAAACCCAACAGATCCTGCTGTAACTTGAAGCTGTAGCTTAAATTTCAGTGTAGGTTTTAATGGTTTATCCATAGTTTTTAATTCTGCCTCACTTCTATATTCATTTGAAGGTAATGGCTTTAAAACGCTATCTTCAACTTAACTATGTACCACCTTAATAACTTATTGTGCTGTTGCATCACACCCACGGGATCGTTCTCTGAATGACTTTTCCTATTAACTAACTTTGCCCAACCACTGCAGCTTCCCAGTGTAATTGCCTATTGATTCATTAAAATTTGCATAATTTAAAGCTCCTTTTGAAGGAAAATTGTAACAATGAATGCTGCAGTTTCAGTCTGGCATAGAGGGAAAAGTTTGGCACTGATGAACAAATTGTTATTTTGTCAAAATGGAGGAAGATTGGTTAGGTGGGACAGGATGACATCCTCCTTGTCTGTGCAGATGGATTTATGTGAGCTGCCTGAGAGGATGTATCAGTGTGAAATACTGAGCTGTAGGGCTCCCTCACTCTTATTTAGCACAATATATCTGGCAGGTTTTAAGTGATATTGCCACTCTAAATCGAATGCCAACCTTATGCTCTGGAAAAATTTGCAAACAAGGATTGTGGTTTGTTTGTAAAAGCAGCTCAAATATATGCGAGATGATGACAAATGTCAGGTTTATGCATGCAGTTGGCACACAGAAGGAGTCCTGCTGTTAATGTAGTGCTGAAGAGCATCTCAGTAGGTATATAGAAGGGAATTGACAGGCTGCAGGTGTGGATGAGAAACAGGAGTGCAGGGATGAGCACAGGATTGTGGATGTCAGATGGGAGAGCAGACCTCAAAGGAAGAGGTCAGGAAAACAAAACAAAAAAAAAGAGTCAGGGCATGGAGGCCCTGACAGGGGATGGGGGTGGGTAAGGTTGAAGTGGCAGGTCAGCAAGTGTGGCTCATCCCCCATCCATCACGCAGTCCCTTTGTGGTTCAATCAAACCAGAAAAGTCTTGACTGAGTTTGACTGCAGGAGCACGAGTGTAGTCATGCAGACACCTGTGCCCAACATTGCATACAAGACAAAAATATTTGATAAAACTAGAATCGTGATTCTCTTTTATTGAAAACCACAGATGCTCCGCAAACATGTAATAAGTAAATTGAAAATATGAATGTCTTTTTTCTAATGTCTGTAATTTAGAGTAAAAATGTGTTTTTCAAAGCCTACCTTTGGGGACCCTAGATAGTAGAGGACTGCTCTGTAGCCATATTGTGTGTGGTGATAAAACTAATTTCACAGGCCATTAGACTTATTTGAAAAGTAGCAAGCGGAATCACAGTGGGCATACAGCAGCAAGAAAATTATAGTTTACTGTGCCTCCAAATACCAGCTAAAGATGATTGGCTAGCCCTAGCAGGTCACAGAGTCATGGTGACTCTGTCAATATTACACCTACTGTGCAGGTCCAGGGCTGCTTCCTGGGCGCACTAATGAGAAGGTTAAATCAAGCTGTCACTCAACCCCCCTCCTAGGCAAAGGCGCCATGATGTTACACAAATACACTTCAGAGGTGGCATTTAGTGAACCACCTCTCTGTGCCTTGCTACCTCTTCTTTATGCTGTCCAAAGGTAAATTAGTTTCCTCTCAATTATAATGCAGGGCTTTAAAGGGATAGTTCAGATCCTTTGAAGTGGGGTTTTGTGAATAGGTTATGAACAATTAATATCTTACTTGTTGCAGGTAGCTCTTTGAACAATCTTATTTTGGAGAAATTGGGTTTAATTTTGACTGGATTTACTAGCTTATGGCTAGTTTGGTCTCGACTTGCATTACATTGTTCCGTTCATAGAGTTCTGTGGTTATTTTCAAAAGTAAATATCAGCAGCTAGTTGTAGCTCTTATTGTGCAGTTTGGACATTTCTGACAGGAATATCACACTATTTTTTGTCAAAATACCCATGCAATGGAAAACTGACAATGATATAAAGCTATGACATTTTGTTGTTTTAAGACTGCAGCAATCCACTTTGGTCTTGGTCCTGCTCAGACTAGCTTTTAGCTTGTCTTGTCACAGTTGTTTGCTATAATTTGCTCTTCTTCAAAGTAGATTAATCAGGAGTTTTAGGAGTCTTGGTTCCTATACTGTAACTCCTTTTTCTGAATATTTCTAGTTCTATTTCAAACGCTGCTCTAAAAATCAAACCATAAACCCCAAAAAACACACAGCTCTAACTAGGGCGTTCTCCATTGTTATTGTTGATGAATGTCATGTGCATAAGTGATGTGGCTGACTGTTGTGCGAGTGTTACACAATCACAGCATTTTCCTGACTGCGTGAAAGCAAGTGCATAAATCTTAATAGGCACTCCATAATGGGAGTAGCAATCTGTATGCATCTCAGAGGCCTTTTAACTTGGTCTGAAAGAAAATAATTCCTCTAAACTTTTCTACCAAAACTTACCTTAAAATGATTTAAACTCACTTTAATTGACTGGACATCAATCAAAGAGCTTTTTTTCATCCCTCTCTTTAATTTATCTATTTTTCTCTTCTCCTCTGCACTTTACTTTACTGGCTGCCCTTCTCACTCCACCTCACTGATAATCCTCTCCATCTGCCCCATACTCCTGGCTCAGCATTTGCTTCACTCAAACCTCGGCCCAAGGTCATTTTGTTATGCCACAGCAGCTTCACAAAGACTTTTTTCTAGTGCCTACTTCCTTTAATCAGGCTCTCTTTCTTCCTAATGCCATCCCATGCATACAGTTATTAGGTTACACAGTTTGCTGGTTGATTTTTATCATCCCTTGTTTCAGTATTGTCTCAGCGTCTCTGCTTATGTCTTATGTCTGCTTCAAAGCACTTTACTCTGCTGTGCTGTATTAGTTGGAATTCAGCGAATGACAACTCCCTCGGTCACACTGGGTTTATTGCTTCCTCATCTCTCAGCTTTATCTGATCAATCTTGCCACTTGTTTTCAAGTGCCTTTCATTCGAGCTGAAAATGGAGCTGAGTCAAAGTAGGTGCAACATTTTAATTTGCACTTTCTCCATTTTATGGGCTGCTGCAGTTGGTCATCTTTCCAGCCCATGATTGTAATAAGGTTAACTTGTGTCCACAACATGTTTCTGTCGCATTCGAGGGCACATCCAGCTGTGTCTGAATATAAATGACTGCTTGAACATGCTCCAATTATGTCCTCAAAATCCAGTTTTCAAATCCAAGAAAAGGTGGCAGTTATCTCTAGTCATCAATCCAGCCTGTGATGGTGGTTCTTTGATTTCTGTAGGGTAGTAACAGAATGTGTTAACGCAAAGTGGAGTAAATTTTAATTTAATTTAATCAGTTGTAGATAACAACAAAGAGGTTCTTATTACAAATTTAATTTACTTTTGGATGTGCTGAAAGTGGAGAATCTGAACAACTCATAAAGACCAGTTACAACCCACACATGTATCTTCTTTTTAAGCACGGAGAAATGTTTGCATAATTTTTTCCACAGTTTTTCCATCTGGGGACCACATAGTTAGAGCTCAGGCATTCATCAGCATCCAACTCCAAACCTTCTTACTATGAGGCATTCTGCACCACAGGCTACACTCATTATTTATTAACTGACTTGGGTGATCTCTGTCCTATCCTTTGACACCATCACCATTAATTTAAAATTCATGGTGTGAACATACATCTTAAACAAATCTTCCAATCTAAAATAGAAAAGGAGATAAAAACCTAATGGGTTATTTCTATGAATTGTAAAATTAGTATTTCTGAACTAAGATACACCAAGACATTTATAACATATTCTCTTTCACAAGTTTTGATTTTAATTTGAACACTCTATTTTCTAGGGTTGCCAGGGTGATGCTTCTCATATATATTTTTACAAATTGGAGGTTGTTCTGAAAAATAAATTAAGAAAAATACTTGTTCTTTTCTACACGGTCAGCCGGCATATCTCACAAAGAGCAAGCTATTTAAGATGCTTTAGCCTGAGTACTTTCTCTGCGTTCCCTCCTGTTACAATCCCACAACACACACGTACACACACCTCCTCCCTTAAAGCAGTGTCTGACTTAATCAGTGTCATGTCTGTGGTCACTGATGTTGCTCTGTTCTGTCTTTTAAGAGGTTTTTGCTGCTTCTTTCCTCGCCTCGGGCATTCTACATCTGCAGGTAAAAAGGCAGAGCATTTCCAGAACAAGACCATATTCTCCAACACAAATTATTCTAATTGCTTCTGTAAATGCAGATGGTTGTAATTATGTATTTGACTAAAGTAGCTCTGATTCCAATATGGGATTTAGTAGAAGCTTGAGAAAATATCTGTTGTTTTGTTTGTTTGTTTTTTCCTGAAAATTGTGTGTAAGTATCTCAACTCTGATGGATTGCTATACTAGAAAGGTATGTGCACAGATTAGTGTGTTTGCATGGCTTGATCCACTTACTGTTTGAGAATTTCACACATGAAGTATTACTTTTGGATTTAGCGAAGACATGTAGGAAAAGTCAAACGTTCAACACTTTCTGTTTTCTGCATCAATGCAATCTTACATGTGTTCACACTTACCCAATGCAATCGAGTACAATCAAATTACTGAAGGGATGGTCCAGAGTCACTCAAAGTAAGTTTCCTAAAAAGAAAAGAAACATTTAAGCCTGGTGTAAACAGCGTGTCTGCTTCCTAAACCAAAACAGGGATCTGGTTTTACAGAAAGCTCTGCCTTTCCGTCTGCTTTTAGAAACCCTAGGAACTACAAGTAAACCTGCAGTCTGAGAGTGAAGCGCTCTTTTGGGGGTGGCATTGTGAGGTTTTTTAAGATAAGATATGGCTTGGTCATTAGGATTTAAATGAGTGACAGGAAAAATTTTTTAATTTTATTCCCAATTTAACAGGGAGTTAATGAATAGAAGTCAATACTGAAGAATTATGGTCATCATAAATAACAATAGTTCAATAGGTGTAGTTCTGTTCTTGGGGTGATTCTCATGAATACAGTGGTGGGTTTTAAAAGGATCAGGCTCATACTCTCTCATTTGGTTATGTTGAAGTCAGCCTTGGCCCCAGGTCTTGACTTGTGTGTCCAGGTTTACCAAAGGTCAAGCTATGTAGCCCAAGATGGACAGAGATATGAACCCCCCAATGACCTCAAGCCCTTCTACTGTCACTGAAGATAAAGGGATCCACAGATCAAAAGCTACAACATATACAAAAGCCTGTGCGTAAGGTCATTTTAGAAAATAAATGTTTCATATCCACATTACTGGGGAAACATGATTATATTGTAAATGGTTTACATCAGCAGCCCTGTAAATAAAAGATAAAGTCATGAGGAGGTAATTGATCTGATGCTTTGCTGACACCTTTAGGGAAAATCTCTCTCCATCACTGGCACCGTGTCCAATCTTGTTGATTTTTTTTTAGCAGTTTCTGGCTTTATCAAGTCAAAGCAAAAAATTACAACCTTTTAGTGGTTTGGATTTAAAATTTCTTTGTCACTCATGTAGACAAATAGTCAAATGACAACAATTTTAGCAGTTTTAGAACAGCTACAATGTGTCTTGACAAAAGTAAAAAAACTTCACAGGAAAATGTCACAGTTTGATATCTCCCTTTAAAATCAAGAGTGAGTGACTCTTTTTTTATCTTATTGTTTGGTGACATTTAAAGGCTCTATGAGAGGAGATCCTGTACAGAAAAAGAAACGATATGTCACTTTCTGTTGAAAAACTCATATGTTATATTTTGACTTTCTTGACAGATACTACTGCTCCTTAATCCATAGTTACACGCAGCAAATTTACGCACTTTGTCTTACAGTGTTCTTTAAGGCCATTGTATTTTTATGAGTAAAATAAATGAGATGATGGATGAGACTGAACTGATGTCAGATACATCGAATGAACCAAAATAGCAAATATAATACCTAAAGAAAATGCCCTAAAAAAATCAATATTATTATATACATTTATTTGTGTGTGTGTGTGTTCAAACTGCAATTAGAACCAAACACAAGTGCATTTATGTGTACTTTTAAAATCTGTCAAGTGCTGCATATTTAAATGTATTTCTGTATTTTCTCCCCCTTTGGCTAAGAGATCCAGGCATATGGTATGTGGGTGTTTGGCAGATGCTCCTAATCACTGGCTAGCTTTGCATTTGTATGTGACTGTTTTCACAAGAGATTCAGATTGGTAGCAAGGGCAATTTGATGTGTTTGTGTTTGTTGGAAGACGGGGAAAAAAGATGCAGCTGGGGGCCTGGAGGGTGCCCTCGGTGTCCTGTAAAATACGAGGTGCAGTGAAAGGAAAAGGTGGGCTACAGGGGGAAACGTGGTTACATGGGGTGGGGGGTGAGGAAATGTGCAAAGGAAGCTCACTAAAACCCTTAAACAGAAGTGCTCAGTGTAATCAGGGAAGAATTACTCAAAGGCATGTGTGCAATTGTCTTATAATCCATTCATCTGCAAAAAAAAGTGCAGTCTTGTAATAAAAATCATACATTATGTGGAGATAAAATGTACAGAAAAAGACTTGTAGCTTTAAAATCATAACAATATGGTTCTGAAACTGTCACAAAATATACATGTGCAGATTTATGTAGCTTCAAGTGGATCTAAATCAATTCTGTTTATTTTTAGAGCCAATAAATGTTTGTTGTTCAAGGTTGTAGGCACATAAATTATTCCTGCACTTGCTTATTAGCATACAAAGAAGCAAGCTCAAGCATTTCAGAGTTGTAGAAGGAACCTCTACCCATTCAAGAAAATAAGGTTATTATTTAGTCAGAGAATCCAGGAGAGGCAAAAGAGCTTTTTTGTGCAAAATCCACACATTTCTAAATCAGCTGGCCCTGATCTCTTTAAGTGTTCAAACCTTTTATCTTAATGCCCCTCTCTTCACATTAGCTCACAGATTCTTTAACCATTAATTTATGTCTGTTGCTAAAAACAACTGTCTGTGAATCAGCATGAGGACTGCACCAACAGGGAGCCTTTTATTTATTGCAGCACAAGGTCACAAATACAACAGTCAACTGACCTTGACTCAGCTTATGGCAGAGTGCTCAGTAGATTAAAGGATGCTCTTTGTAAACAAGTCTCTATCTGCTCTTTAAGCGTGGTGGAGTCTGGAAATGAATATGTTGCCGGCAGCTGTGCGGCAAAGACGCAACTCTTAGAGTATCTTTCGACCCCTCCCCCTCACCCCCCCAACACCAACCACCACGAGAAAAGTGGAGGGACATTGATTGTCAAGTTAAACCTTTATACCTTTTATCCAGTCATTTTCCTTGGAGGGAGATCGAGCCAAGTGTGCGTAAATAAGTGGTGAGAGGGGGAGGGGGTGGGGTGAGCAGGGTGAGGAGTGGGGGTCTCAATTGGGAAATCTCGTTGAATTACTACAGAGGAGCGTTCACCCTTGAGGAATCTCAGGTCGTCCTTGTGAGACGATTACACACACGCACACACACACACACGCACTACTCCTTTTTCTCCTGCATCCCTCTCCTCCC
>JAOXNZ010000166.1:15308286-15323591 GCA_028566095.1 Kryptolebias brasiliensis
CATTATATATATATCACCTCATTATTTTTCTATTTGTTTACTTTTTCATCATGTTCTCAACATAGCATCGTCCCTGCTGTTCTGTATCATTGTGTACAAAGAGGCTGCTTAATGTATCCTGAATCCTTTTGACTTTGACTCAAAATTCTTCTGGTCTAATTCCAAAACCTCAACTACAAGATATGTAAAAATCAGCGATTAAAAAAGAAAAGATGATTTGACTTTTTCCTGCAAAAATAGGAGTGCTACTGCTTCATGTGAAAGCTTTTAGTGTAATCTTTGACCTACGTACTGACACTCCATATGAATTCTTTAGCCACAATATTCTAAAAGTATTTTAAAATTGCTACTTTACCTAAAAATATGCAATCCGAGCACATATAGCTTTTGTTGCAGGCCTTTATTTAATAATTAGCAAGCTGTCACAAGTCTCCAACAGTCATGTCTAGACTGTCAGGGATTGATGTGAAAATGTGAGCGTGCCCTCATGAAAAGTGGAGCACTTTCAAGAGCAGCAGGTTGAGACCTCGACATGCAGCAGCAGCAGCCCGATGGACAGCAGTTATGACACAAAAGGCCAGATTTAATAAGGTCCCTCTGCCTCGTTTCAGTCGTGAATGAGAAACCTATGTTGTTTATCAGAAAGAAGCGCTGACCTTGAACTGCAGCTTCCCTGTCAAGTCAAGTGTGGCTCTGGGGTAACAGAAATGACATTTTACTGTATTTATGAGTTTCTGGGGTTTGATTTCTTGTTCTAAAAAGCCACTTAAATTTTATGTATTTAGGGTTAGTAAAAAAAAAGGGGGCAGTGATATTTTATCCTCTCAGTGTACTGTGTTATTTTATTAAGACATTTCTGTCATGCCCAAAAATACTTTACACAGTGTTGTGTTATATGCTACCAAGAACAACAAAATAAGGCCTTCTGTTTGTTTTTGTACTCAGAAAAACAAATCAAGCCTCGGGCAGACAATGTATTGTCAGAAGTGCAAATTAAATACATAGATAACTTGTGTGTATGTGTGAGCAGGACGAATGAAATTCTGCTAGAAAAAAAAAAGAAACCGCAACAACCTTTTCACGCTGACAACACAATGTGCTTTAGTGTTTACTCCTGTGATATTGTGAAAAGAAACTTGACGAGTTGTCATCTCCTACCCGACACTTATAATAACCCTGACAACAGGGAGCTGGACACTGTCAGCTTGTTGTTCTGGAGCAAATCAAAGACTCTACAGTAAAAAAGACAACAGATGTCATGAAAATATCTAGAAACTTCAAATTAAACCCTTAGGTGACAGTTACTCATTGGTTAGTGCACTGAAATAACCACTTTATTTAGCCTTTAAAATTTATAGTTCAGAGCTTTTGAAATAGGCTGAAGTTGTTTTAAGAAGTCCACTTTGGTCTTGGCCCCACTCTGACTAGCCATTAGCTCATCAATCTGATCAGAATTGAACTCTTTTTCTTCAAACTGAGGTTGTTCGAATAGCTATCTACAACAGGTAAGATATTATTTGTTCATGACCTTTCTACAGAACCTCACATCAAAAGACCTGGACAATTGCTGTAACATATAATAATAAATTAAACTGTTGTTGGATGGGTGCAAGAGGACCCACTTTATGACTGCAATAATGTCATTTATGATGTGACACCTATTCAACAGGGCTGCTGCAAAGCTAAACAAAGCTGTCATGAAAATATGTATGTCTGTATGTTTGGCTAATGTCTTAAAGTAATGTAGATCGTATGTATCTGAAGTTTTTCCTGGTCTTTTTGCTTTCCGTAGTCCTGTCTGACCTGAAAAATCACAGACAGGATGTCATTAACTCTGCAGTTTCACCTTGTTTCCAGCCATACTCTGTTTCCCCAACTCACAATAACTCAGTGCACCAGCTTGCTCATACCCGAACACTTTCCAGGATTGCAACACGCAGAAAACAATACCAGGAAAGACTCGTTAAAAAATACAAAAGATTTTCACACACTGCAGTGCAACATCTTCTACGTGTCTTTGCCCTCTCTCTCAGTTACCACAGCTACAAATTGCACAAGATTAAGCTGCAACCTCAGATGAACTTGATTATCCACTCACTGAAAACGACAAACACTGCTGATTAATGCAGAAGCTACTGAAAGTTCACCACCCTGTCTAATTGTGTTAATTTCATTCCTGTTTCATTTCTCTGTCCCTGCACAAACTGGAATATTGTGACTTTTTCTGCCCACGGGTCAGTGTCACATCTGCTTCCATGAAGGGCATTTGACATTTGGTCTTGCTTGAAGCTTTTCGACTCTTTTGTCTGAGTGCCTTTGTAGCTCTTATCAGCTCATCAGAGTTCCGAGTATCCTTTATTACAGAACTCGCTGTGAGTCCTTTGTTTTTCCTTTTTATAACATGGAAAAAAGGGTGTTGTTGAAAGCTGTTTTGCCTGCTCAATACACGTTTATCTTGTAATTATTTGCAGGAGAATAAGGAGAAACAAGTGATGGCCTGATATTTGATAAAAATGGATCAACTCAGTGACTGCAAAATACCACAGCTAATTATACTACTCATTGTTTTGTTGACAGGAAATCTGTAGAAAAATAGCATTCAGAAAATGGTCTATTGCCAGAATGTCCAACTGGAAAGGAAACTTAGAAAGAAATAAGAGATGACTCAAGAAAGAAATCTTCTATTTGCTTTTGTACTTCTGCTTATATCCTATGAGCCACTGACTTATAGCCAAGTGTCTTTTATCACAGTACTCATGGCAACAGAAACATGAGCTGGAGGACGCTGCTTGACTTGTAAATTCCTCTAAAACTGGTGAAATCGGTTGACTCTTAAATGTTCAATTTTCTTTTCTCTGCACCATGATCTTCTGTAGCACAATTTTATGACCTATATTGATCAAACATAGTAGTTATTGATGGTTTAGCATCCTAGACTGTTTTAAAAACGTTTTATGACAAGAGTCATGTTTTAGAAATTAGATGATCAATATATAATATTTCATAATATAAGTCTGTCACTTTAGACCAAGGAAAGACTACAAACACTAATGAAGCCTGTATTCATATTTTTAATAAAGTATAAGAAAATCTGTAACTGGTGTCAAAACCAAATAAATGAACACACTCACAACTGTTTTTGCAACGTTAAAAATGAGATGAGTACCCAGGAGAGGATGTGAAAGGGAGTGTGTTCATGTGCTTCCTTTCCTCAGGCTTGTTAAATTGGCAGGTCGATGATGCTTTAAATCAATGTTCCAGCACCACCGCAAACCCCATGAAACCCATTAATGAATTAAGATAGACCACTGTTCCACACTGAGTCCTGCTCTTCCTTCAGGTCCTTTCCACATGATAAAATGGGAGGGAAAACTGTGAAGTAAAACAAATGGAAAATGGAGAACAGGAGGGTGTGACCAAAGGCTGTGGCAGAAGAGGCTGACAGCAAAGACAGTGGGTCAAGTAAATACCTCTTACTTATTTTTTTCCAGGTACAAAGGGATCCTTTGTTGTTTCTTACCTTATATCTGGAAGGTTTCTTCTGAACTTGTGGTTCTTTTCAATGTGTGAAGAATTCACCAAATTGCAATGGGAGCAAAACAGAAAGCAATGTGAAAAGACAGAAGAAGAAGAAAGAGAATGTGTGTGGAGAGAGGACATCAGTGGTGCTGCACTTTCCCTGATAGTATTTTTTGTGCTGTACTGTCCATGGATCATTGAACCATTTGTCATCATTACGTCTCTGTGTGAGAACTATTAGCTCCTTCCACCTTTTGTTGGATACCCACAGTGATGACATGATATGTACTGTCCAACATTGTCCTTGCCACCTTTCCTTGTGAAGACAGAAGCTGGCAATTGTGGGTAAAAAAAAAAAAAATCTTTGTATGCTTTTGTTGTCCTCACAAGATTGGTTGTTGATAATTAAGACACCTGCCATGAGAACAAACAACTATAGACATCATGTTGTAAGTCACTGACATCTCAGTGTGACTCCTTATCATCTTCAAACACTTTAGCCTGGATACACAATTTCTGAACCCTATGATACACGTTGAGCAAGAGTGAGATAAGCATGAACCCACTCATGCTCAAGATAGAAGGTTGCATCTTTAGCAACATAATTCAGCATAACATATCATTTGTAAAATTAAGAAAAACTGTAAAATCCCCAATGATTTTAGTTGAAATCCTGTTTACAATACTAGGCAGAAGGATTCTTCTTTGAGTGGGGCCACAACCAAATCGGTCTTAAAGCAAATGCAAACTCAAAATTTCAGCATTTCATGTCAGTCTTATTTTATGAACTTTTTCACCACTGCCACTTTTGCATTAGACAGTTTTTTACAGAGAAGCCTCTCGTTATTCTGGCTGGTTACCAGTAATGGTCCGTGTGAAACTTTTCGTTTAAATCATGCTGTATGACTTACTAGTAACTATGGACCACTGTAACATAAATAAAACATTCACTGTTGTTCAAATTAAATAAAGTTATAGTATAATTTGCATTTTTCAGCTTCTACATAACTATGTGTTGGAAAAGTAAAGCAGTGTACAAATCAATAAAATAGAGCTTGCTTTAATTTGCTAAAGGTTTGTACAAAAGCATACTCCTAAACTGCTATGAAATGTTTAAGAATGTTGTTGTTTTAAGATGATAGTAATTCACTTTGGCCTTGGCTACACTCAGATTAAATATTAGCTTGACTTCCCAAAGAAAACCCTGCCTGATATTTTACAATGAAAATGATCCTAGCATTTTTTATTCTAGGTAAAAAGCTGACTCTCAGCTTCACAGAGTTCTGATCTATCTTTTTAAGACCCAAACAAGTCATTTCTGTAAATCTCCTATAAAGTCCTGCTTTAAATCCTCTCTAAAAACATCACATGTTTAACTTTAACTGAGCTTTGTGAGAGATCACATCTCTTCTAAAGAGTACCAACAACACTTTTATCTCACTGTGTCAACTTGAAGTTGTTGTACAGTAATATTTTGAAAAACAAAAATCATTGGGCAAGCTGAGTGCTACAGTGCTTGGTTGTTCTCTGTCCCCTTTTATCTCTATTTTTTCTCACATTCTTTTTTCTCTCTGTTTTCTGTTTTGTAGATACAACCACATCTCTGGCTACTGTCTTCACCGCTGTCTCATTCGAGTCAGAGGAAAAGGACACCTAGACCATGGTCTGGTTTGGAGGCCGATGTTGCTATGCATGAAGAACTGCTGTGGCATCAATGGAGACTGAAGGCTATCGTGACCTCCTGGAGACCAGCGATGGTCAGGGGGTAGGCCTGCTGGATGGAGGGGGGGAGGTGGGTGTGGAGGAAGGCTGGAGCACACCGTACCCGCTCGGTTTTCAGGTGTCTTTAACCACTGTGCTGATGCTGGAGCTTGTGTTGGGCTTCAGCAGCAACCTGACAGTACTTGTGCTCTACTGTGCTCAGTCAAACCTGGTGGATTCAGTCAGCAACCTGGTCACAGTCAACCTCCATGTGCTCGACATACTGGTGTGCGTGCTCTGTTTGCCTCTGACGGTTGCTGTGATCCTGCTACCAGCAAATGAAAATGGAGTCAGCAGCCTGGCCACACTTTGTTGCTTTCATGAAGCCTGTGTCACTTTCACGAGTGTGGCCACAGCAGTCAATGTGTTAGTGATTAGTTTGGACCGTTACGACATCTCAGTGCGTCCGGCCAGTCGTCTGCTAACCCCCAGACGAGCCGCACTGCTCCTGGCAGCGGTGTGGGTTGTGTCTCTGGCTGTTTTTTTCCTGCCTTTTCTTGAAGGGGACTTCTTTTCTTCAGTAGCTGAGGACAGTGAGGACGACGAGCCAGAGAGGCAAAGCAATGAGTCAGAACTCACTACTGGACACACGCCCATTTTTTCCTCCATCTCTCCTTCTTTATTATCTTCCACTCTGCTTTCGTCCCCTTCACACCACCCTCCACCAGTATGGCAGAACAGGACTCTGCTGTGTGTTGGAGGGCAAGGGTATTACACAGGCATGGCTATGTATTACCACTTATTACTTCAAGTGCCCTGCTTCTTCATAGCTGTGGTAGTCATGCTGTTCACCTACTCCAGGATCTTACAGGCCCTCAACATCCGCATTGGCTCCCATAAGATGAGGAATACACGGTCAAAGGACAAGACCTGCAGGATACGCTGCAGGAAGCGAAGGAGGAGGGACCTGAACCTGCCAACTGAAACAGTGTCCGCCAATCAGAACCAGAACCTCAATCATCCACCCCTTATCCCTTCTGCCACCCCTACACCAACATCACCCCCGCCGCTCTCTTCCATGCCCCAAGGGTTGTCTGACAGTGGTGCTACAGTAACCACTGTCAGCACTGCTGCCACCACCCCCATTGCAACCACACCAGCCACCCCAGCTTCTCCAACTCCCCCTACAGTGTCAGCTCAGACCCACGCCACCACACCTCTGCCTGCCTCATCCATGGGTGTGCAGGCCTCAGTGTCTGCGATCATCGCTTTGAGACGAGCAGTGCGCAGACACAGGGACCGACGGGAGCGCCAACGCCGTGTCTTGAAAATGTCTCTCATCATCATATCCACCTTCCTGGGCTGCTGGGCCCCTCTGTCTGCAGTCAATGTTATTATCCTTTGTATGGGTCCCAGTGATGGCCTGGTGGAGCTTCGTCTGTGCTTCTTGGCCATGGCATATGGAACCACCATATTTCACCCTCTGCTCTATGCTTTCACCCGGCAGAAACTGCGGCGTGCCCTCAAAACACGAGTGAAGAAAAGGGTAGTGTCCCTTCTACAGGTGGACCCAGCTCCCAGTGGGGGAACCGTGATTCATAACTCTTGGGTGGAGGGGGGAGGCCAAAGAAAGGGTCGCAAGTCAAGAATGGAGGCCAGTGATGGCACTGATCGATGTCTCACAGAGGCAGTAAGAGAATGAGGCCAGTCTTCAAAGTGCAGTTGCAAATCTGAGAGTGCTGTGTGACTTTAAAAAATTGTTTGTATCTTACTAAGCTGATGGAGATGGATTGTGTGAGTACTTGTGTGTGGGTGTAAGAACAAATGAGCAGGAGTTTGTTTACAAAGGTCAGGACAAACCCCATAGCCTCTGGTTTTCTGCAGCTGAGGAACAGGTGAGCCTTGAGCTCTTCTCAGAGCTGCTCTTTGCTCTCCTGACATAGGCCATTGTTAGTCCGCCTTGGACTACTTATGAGTCACTATGGCAACAATAGCCAAGCATTATGACAACCTAGCCATGACTACTCAAAATACTAGTGTTTACCCTTCATGTAAAGTAAGGGATAGATAACTGCAAATACATACAATACAGTATCGGTCCTGTGTGCACTTTTAACTGCATGTGCATGTACATATGCACAGTTACACACTCACACACAAACACTCAGTGCACACTTATCTACATTTAGTCACTATCTGTGAAAGCACACAAGTATCTACCTGCACAGATGTTCTCCGTGACAATGACATAAATGGAGGACTTTGTTTCTTTTCTTTTTTTTCATGCCTTAATTGAGTTATTAGTATGTTGTTATGGTGCTGACTATATGGTTTGGCTATATGTTTACAAAAATATATCTTTAAAAGGTATAGCAAAGTTTACAGGCTTATATAAAATTAAACAGCAAAAACAAACAAAAAAAATCACAACAACAAAAAAGCAAAAACTAAATAAACACATTTCTATGTAATTTCTAGTCAGCACCATACTGCATTTCAGATTGTGTATGAGATAAAGGTAAAAGGCATGTTTTTTCTTTGTTTGTTTGTTTTTTCACTTTGACAATTATGACAATGTAAGGTTGTGTGATTTGAGGTTGTATGTTCACAGATTTGTGCATTCTCATGTGCAACAAATGTGCCATTGCGTAAATGAAGAAATGTTTGCGTTTGTCTAGGAATACGTGCAATAAAACGTGAACAAAGCAATGACCCCTAAGATGTGAACAAAGAGAATGTGAACACAGAATTGATGGTTTTCTGTTTACTGTGTGATGTGCAAATTTCTTGAGCCATCTCTCATTTCTCTGTATTTTGTTTCTGAGGTAGCAGACTGTCTTGTAATCTTTTAAAGTGGGCAATATTTCCTCAGGCTTTCTTAAGGCTTTTTAGGGTTTTACTGATTTTGCACTCATTTTTAGTACCTGTAAGGGACCTTTTTCAGGCGAAAGTTTTGTTTGTTTGCTGAGCTACTTTCTACTGTAAATCTGGCCTATTAATCATTCAAACACAAAACGGCTCTTAAACTCAAGGAATGAACCAACTTTGTGTCAACCCATAACAGACAAAATAGCAAGGAACCAATTTTAAATTGGATCTTTGTCACAAAAACACATTTTGTTTCAATTTCTTGAGCAGAATCTATGAAAATACCAAAGATAACACTGAGAGGCATAAAATAGTATCTTAGCAGCAACAAGGTGATCCCTGAAAGGTTGTTGGCTGAAAACTTATACAGTTTGAAGCACTCTATAGTGTTTTGTCAAGGTCAGTTACAAGAACTGAACAAAAAATGAGCTAAAACTCAGTCAAAGTACAAATCCTGGAAAACGATTGATCAAGATTACTTTAAAAGATTACAAGAAAGCTGGGTTCCTGGGTACAAACAATTTAGGGGTGGTTTAAAAAGTTTGCAGAGTGCTGTAGATTACAAGGAGAAAATTTAACAGATTGTCTTTTGATGAACAACAGGGGCTACAGAACTTTCAAAAATAAGATATTTATTTGGGGCATTTGTATTTATGTGTATACAAAAGAACACTGTAATACTACTGAAACTTCATCACTACAGTTTTAAAGAGATAATCAAAGGGCAATACTTTGTGAAAACTTTTTTAAAAACGGTGTAAAGCCAGTGCTGGTTAACTACCGAACATAAACACAAAAGGGATCCCAGCATGAAAACAACAACCACTGACATGGAACATGTCCTCGTGTTAACTAGTTGTTTTACACGGCTGTTTTTTGTTTTCTTTGGACAGCATTTTGAATGACCACAGAGATTAACAGCCTCTGAACTAAATACTGGACATGTTACACTATATCTGTATCTCTCTTTCTCCTCAGGGCTTTGTGTCTCGTTTTCAAACTTGCTGGACTAAAAAAAAAAAATATAACCAACCCTCAATCAGCTGTTGTATTATGGGTGTTAGAGTAGACCACTACGGTTTATGTCACTAAAGTAGATAAAGTCCACTTTTAACTTTGTATGAACTCAAAACTTGGAGAGCTCTTTGGGCTTTGGGCTATATCCTCTTTCACTCTCACCCCTTTTACACTAGTTGTGAGCCAAACAGGAAGACAATAATTCTTGTGTATTCATGTACATTTTTCAGGGATGTAAATACTTAATTGTTTGTTTTGGGTTTTAATCAGAAAACCCCTTTCTTTGGTCACAATCATCTGCCGGACAGAAAAACCAGTCATTGTGATAAAAACTCCTAGCGAGTTAGAGAGTTAAAGAGTATAAAAAAGATACATGTAAGTGTATTTGTGTTAATAATGTATGTGTGTACACTGTAATTTACATTTATGACCATGTGTATAGAGAAATATTAGTATTGTAAAAGATTTATAATATGTGCTATTGTATAGAACAATGCAGAATCTGTATTAAAAAGCCTATATCAGTTCACTGTGTCTATAAACACATGTTTATTCTCACCATTTTGGTTTATTTTTCAACTGTTTAATTTTTCCAATTGCTAATTTATTTACACATTTATTGTAGTTTCTTTCATACATACAGTATCCATACAACTGCAAGATCTGCTGTGACATACATATATAGGAAAAGTATGTATGTGTGTCTGTATTTTATAAACATTTACACTGCCGTCATTTTTTAATTCTTAGGTTATTTACAAAAATATTCAGGTTATTTGCAAATGTAAATAGCAGCAGCAGCTAGTTGTAGCCCTTCCGATGCACCCTGGGACACTTCAGACAGGAACGTTATAATATTTCTGACAAAATAACTATGTGAAGTAAAACTGACAGCAATATAATGTTTATAAAGTAGCATTTGTATCAAGTAATATTATATATTTTTTTAGAATGAAAATGTTTTAGGATAATATTCTTATCAATCTTGTCAGAATTAAATTATCTTTCTCTGAACCAAGGTCATTTAAAGACCTATATAGAACAGGTAAGATATTTATTGTTCAAAAAAATGTTAAGTTCTCTAAAATCCTCATGAAATGAGAAGAATATGGTCCATAAAAGAAAACCTTAAACACTGTATGGTTATTGTTTCATCCTTATTATATATCCTTATTACTTTAGAAAATAAGACTGCTGAAAAGTTTAATTAGGTTTTATCCTTATTGCAGTTTCGGTTCTGGACAGTTTGGAATATTCTCCATCTCCTATCTTCTGAACCCAAATGTCCAAATCCCTCTCCCTTTTTTTCTGCTGTCTGTCCCTCCCTTTCTTTTTTTACATCCTATCTTTGTCTCCTGCTTCTCTGATTCCTAAATTTAGACCCTCCGTCCCAGTTACTCGCAGCATTTACTGCTGACTGTAGAGAACCTTCACTGAATTGTGACAGCTGTGCTAATCACCAGTGCTAATGAAGATGAAACATGTTAGTCAGGTAAGCATCTGTGGGGGCAGCTCTTGATGTTGACAAATCTGTCAGGGCACGTGGCGTGTTTGTGTGCGAATGATTTCTGCCTTACTGATTTGTGAACTTAGTCAAAACTGTCGATTTCTCCACAACCTGCGTGATAATCTCATCAGTCCCCCTCCGTTTTCCACACTGTGATTCTCTCTCTTTCTCTCTTTATGCTGCCGGTCTGCATCTCTCTCATCTCTTATCCACTCTCAGGCCTTTCAGAACAAAAGCGAGGAACAGCTGCAGTGTCTGTGAAGGAAGGAAAGTCACCTTGGGGGGATGACAGGGGAACAAAAATGTGTGAGAGAGAATGAGGCAATATGGAGGGGAGATTAGGGGGGTGAATAAAAAAAAGGAAGAAAAGAGAAGGAAGGAATAGAAGCTGGCACAGAGACATCGTATGACTAATAAAGGGACAGCACTGCATCACTGCAGAACCCTGTTTTAAAAAAATAAAAAAGACAAATACCGAGTGCAGAATGATAAGATGAGCATGCGGTGGTGTTTTCAACCTCGTTTGGTCAAGAAGAGCAATAAAATGTGGATTTTTATGAAAATGGCATTCAGAAAACTATAATTCATGTGTTAGAAGTGCCAACATGTATGAAAGCTGCAAACACATTTCAGCCATTGTCTAAGCTGAAATTTGTGTTTTTCTTTTTGTATGTACAAATAAATACAAAGAGACAAAAACCCTGGCAGTTTTTGCTCAAGATAGCTCAAAGTCACTTTTATGTATTCATTTTTTTCATTATTTTTTTATTTATTTATTTTCAGAATATATTGTTATCTAAATTGCAGATGTTAACCAGTACCACTATATAAATGTTGTCTTGAAAGTAGTGGCTACCACTGGGCACAAAGGTTTGCTCAATAATCTACAAAATGACCACATCAAACTATATTGGAGTTACCAAAACCCTCATAAAGGTCCTAAGTATTTCAGATATCATTTGTAAAATGAGTTGTAATTCAATAAACGTGTTAAACATTTTGTGTTTTACTGTTAATGTTTTAAGTGGTTTTGAGGACATAGAGTCCTATATTTAATGTTCTTTTAATGTGTCGACAGCCGGTGGCGCTATCTTGTGTTCAAATGGGGGAACCGCTCGACCTGAGTCCAGTTGAAACACGTCGACTGTGCTTTTATAATTAAGTCTCCTTTATCGACTTCCGTTTTTAATGGCTTCAGATTTAGACAGTTCGGAGTGTTAGAAGAGTTATAACCTACTAGGTAGGCTACATAGTGCTAATTCGTTTGACGCACTGGGTGTTTTTTTTAACAGTAGTTGTGGCAATGGTCGACACGCGCCGAAATAGCTCAGTTGGGAGAGCGTTAGACTGAAGATCTAAAGGTCCCTGGTTCGATCCCGGGTTTCGGCAGCAAATGGATATGTATCTTTTTGTGTAGTATTTCAGTTTAGTTATAAATAATACCATAGATACCATCTACTAATTGATTATAGTTCTGAAATGTGTTTTGGTGGGAACTTCTGTTATCGCAAGAGACTTAAGTATTTTGTATTTTCATTTTAAATGTTCTGTTTTTAAATGCAGTAGTTAAACAAAACAAAAACACTTGGAAACTATGCAGCTTACAGTTTGGTAATTAGTAGAGGTACAAATGCCCTTGAGACATGGAGGTTACTTTATTTAAAGTTTTCCCATTTGTCAAATACAGATTGGTTTTGGCGCCCTCAAGCGGACGGCTGTAAACATTTTTAAAACATGTAGTTTACAGAAACTTCCACTAGAGAGCAGTCTTGGCTAAAGTAAATATTAATCTTAACAGCCTGTTCTTGCATTTCATGTTAAGCCAGATCAGCAGTAAGGAATACAATTGTTCTGCTCTAAAACCTATATTATATTTGTATTTAAGATAACCTTGCTGAGGTAAAACTTGTAAAAGGTCTCATGATAAGCATCTATTGAGGTTTTGGTTCTTATAGACAGCTGCAGTTTATGTTTGCAGAATATTGCTGCTATAACTAACAGGGCACCATGTTGAAAAGTAGATCCAGAATAAAGAATTGTAGGATCCCTTAGCAAACACTGTGTGGCTATTAAACAATGAGAGTAACACAAGTGTGACATTTATGATTCCAGCTCCAGTATGTAATAACTGTGCTTCATTTTGGGGGCTTTTTAAATGCCAGCTTGCTGCTATTTGACCCCTGGAAAAAAAAATCCTCATCTCATTTGTTTCTGCATCATACAGTGTTTCTGGGAAAAGTCCAGAAATAAAGGTTCAGTTAAACTGGAGCACCTGTTTTAGTTAGTCCCATATGTTCACATACCAGGTAGAATATCTTGTCCCATCTGTGCTGTGTTGCATAGTTGGAACTTATCAGTTTATCAGTAATTCCCACTGTAACAATGTGCCTGAGCTCATCCCTTGTGCCTCAGAAAACGGTTTTAGTCTTTTTAGTGGACATTTAGTGCTCTAAATTGACTAAATTATGCTAAGTCGTGTTCTTGCAAACGTGTCTCACCAATATGTTGATCGTATTGGTTTCCTCTCCTATCAGCATCAGTATGCAAACTAAAGGACTCACATTACTTCAGTGTTACACTGGTGACCCTTGTTTGACATCTCTTAACATTTATTATCACCTACCGCTGAGGGGGAAACGCATCACTGTTTATGCTTGTGTGTGTGTTCGTTTGTCTGTAGATTTAGAAAAATATCTCGTGAACCACTGGACAGATTTGGATGAAACACTCAGAACGCAACCATTAGATGGACATCTACTAATGATTAACTTTTGAAGTCAATCCATTCAAGATGGTCACCACAGGTAAGTAACCTTAGCCAACACAAAAATGACTGTAACTCTAATTTTACAGATATCGAGCTACAACTTGGTGTGGCAGTAGCTGAGAGTCATCCCCAACTCATTCTCTGAGAGCGACCACATCTCACAAAATCTCACATTTTGGCATGAGATCGTGCAGAACGTAATTTTCAAAGTTTGACCAAAACAGCTGTAATTTTGTACCTTCTCAACATAAAGATGATCTTAGAATACAACTCTGGCATGAAAGCCAGAAGGTGATAACTTTCCTTCAAAGAATGCTAGAGCTTCAATTAAATACAAGCATTTCACTGCAATGTGTATTGTTAAAGTCTTATGACTGCCTTAGAATACATTTTTGAAATACGTCATATGAGTCCACTATTCTGATTAAGGAACTTTGAAAACTGATTCAATCAAACAGAAAACACACACATTTCATTATAAATAACTAGTATTTCAAGGAAAAGCTAAAACAATCTCACACAACGACAAGAACAAAGTGCATTACGTAACATCCCGTCATCCCTCAGTTTACATGTACTTCATCTGATGTGTCACCAGCAGTAACCCGACTCTTCTTCCACCCTCAGCTCTCAGCTCTCCTGTTGGGCTCAAATGTTTTGAACAAACCAAACTAAAAGACACCAGCTCCTCCTACCTACCTTCAATCCACCACAGGTCTACGTGTTTTCACCTTTACGCAAAGTTTAGAACAAAATCTATCAGCGTTTAATCATTGAGTTTGCTTTTATTAGCTTCAGGTTTTATTGATGGTTTTTTTCTGCCTGTGACAGTTGCAATAAAACCACTTGACAGTTTATTGTTCACGCAGCTTTTTGCCCGGGAGGACTCAACCCAGTGCACTTTCATCGCGGCACATGATATGTTTGTTTTGTGTGTGTGAGTGTGTACCTAGCGGGGTGTGTGGGTGGGTGTGTGTGTGTGCAACGTAGGTGATAGCATAGGTTGTGTTTGAACTTGTCTTTTATATTTAACTTGATGTTGGTCATTCTTTTTAGATGGGACCTTTATGCAAACTTCAAGTTCCTAAAGTGGGATTTAGTCACTTTGTTTACCCTTTATTAATCTGAAAATACTGCAAAGACAAGAACATTGGCATTGGTACTCAAAAAGGTTATTGTTTGTTTAAAAATATGTACTTATTTTGAATTTGATGCCAGCAACATGCATCAAAATCGTTAAATTAGAAACACCTTGTTGCATCTTTGGATCTCTTAGCTGCACGTTTTAAACCTTTTAGGAACTTCAGCAACTTGTTGCCAAAACTCCTGGATCTCAAATTACAGCTGGTCAACAGTTCAGGGACTCCTTGTCTTATTTTATTTGATTGCATGAAACATTGTTAGCGAGTGACAAGACTGAGCTGCTGGCAGGACAGTTCTGGTTCTGGTTCTGACTTTTTCTTGTGTGCCTTCTTGTGCTAATGTAATCTCCCACAAAACCCATATATATATTCATGTACTTTTTTATATTTATTTAAAGTTTTTTCAGTTACAAATAAATGAGAAACCAGAAGAGTATGCACCAAATAAAACAAGTGTTGTTATCTTAAAGACTAGTGTGATCTGTACAATATTTATTGAATAAATTGAAGCTGAACAGGAAGCTTCTTAAACATCAACCAATCAGAGACCAGGAATAATCAGCTCCAGCTCAGACAACTAAAGTAAAATTCTCCCTTGATCAAAAATAAATTATTTGACCTAAATGTAAATACAGCTCAGATTAGCAATCATGTTGTGAAATGTGCAGAATTTCATAAAAAATAATTAATATGTATTCATTTGTTCTAAATTGTCATTTTTACGAGCCCAAGCAGTGAAAGCAGAATAGAGCTTTAAGTTTTCTAAGCCTTTTATTTCTATTTT
>JAOXNZ010000166.1:15323598-15334774 GCA_028566095.1 Kryptolebias brasiliensis
GTTTATATACAGAAATATTTTGAGGTGTGCAATGTCAATTTTTTTTTATGTCAGAAAGCGGTGTTTGGCAAAAAAAAAAAAAAAGTTGGCAGTCATCCCAAACTGAGGTGAAAACACAAAAATCTGTATGTTTTGTGGGATTGTTGCATTGACAGTAAAGGATAAGGTTGTGTATTACGCCTCTGGTAGCTGCGTCATTCGGATTTAACCTTTGGGTTAGCTTACAAATCCTTTGTGAGTGTGTGGGGTGATGATTCAGATATCGTTTAAGTCCCGTTTTACACTTTTTAGGGTTGAAAGAAGTTTTTGACCACATGTCATGCATCTGTGTCAGATCATTTATCATCTGTACATTATCTACAAACAAACTGTTTCACTACAGAGTCACACGAAGAAGCAAAGGAGGAAAACACAGTTTTAGCTCTTTGAGCACCCTACCTAAACTGATATGAGCACTAAATAGCTGTTTAATTTCTGATCTGCCACTTGAAAACCATGGAACAATAGAAGTCTGACCAAAATGTTGAGTTGGGTCTAAAATGAGAACAAAGTTCACAGACAAGTAGGTGAAATGTCCATCATGTGGCAGCGTCCACATGAGTTTGAGCTGTCTGAAACATGTATTGCAACATTAGCAGTATTTACGAAACTAATTTATGTGGCAGCCCCTTATTCATCTACATTATGTTGATGTATTCTATTACAGCTCTGTTGACACTGTGTATTCACTGTACCCCGTACACTCATGAATAGAGTGTTCACACCTTTAGACCCAATATAATTCACTTGCATAATAGCAAATGCAATTCTTCCGAGAAAAAAAAAATTGGAATATTTGTTGTGTAGTGTGAATATAACACGTTTTGAACCCTAACCCTTTTTGTGCATGTCAGCAGTGTACAAACGACAGGAAGAGCATTTTGTTGTTTGCAGAAACTCAGAATAGACTCACTTCCTGTATTTCCCCGGCCCACTCCCTGGTGTGCTTCCTCTTTTCAGATGTTGTTTTTTTTTTAAGGTTTCAAACGGACAAAGAAGACAAAGTGTAAGAATAAAGACAACTCAAGCACCCAGAGTAACCCACAGGTTGAGTTTAATGAACGTTAAACACAGACACACTAAAAAGACACTGATCATGTTGCTTTCAAGTGCAATTTTATTATCGTTGCTGACTTTTTTTTACTTACACACCCGGAAGCTGTGCTATAGAAACCTTCTTACTTTCAGACCTCTCTGAACTGTATAACCACACAATAAGAGTCAAAATCAGATCTGTTAGCTCTTGGAGTATGTGTTGGGGGTGACTTTCAGCTAATGCCACATCAAATTTCACCGTAATATCTGTAAAATTGAAAGACTTATAACAAGTTTTGTGTTTGACGAGGTTGATTAGCTATGAAAGCCATCTTGAATTGGGTTGACTCCAAAAGTCAGTCAGTTGTAGATTCATATGCAATGAGTACTTTATGAGTGTTTCATTAAAATCTGTCATGTGGTTTATGAAATATTTTGCTAACAAAGACAAACAAACCCATGCAAACACACAGAGACACAGGCATACATAATCACATGCCTTATTTGGAGGCAGGCAATAAAAATGATTAATGATGATCATTATTAGTTAGAAGTCTTCCTGTAGCTTTCCAAGAAGCGATTGGAACATTTTACAGGTGTTTGTTTAGCCGAGGATCCATGTCTTTGAAAACGTATTTTCCAGCAAATCAATGATGAAGAAAATAGCAGGAAGCTTGGAGTATTCAGGGTTGAAATTACAGAGCAGCTCAGATGTTTCCTGTCATCAACAATGAAGTGAAAACTATTTCATGTGCGGCAATGATTCCCATTGTTCTGTGGTAATTTTCTATTTAAACTAGGAACAAGGGTCATCAGGTTTTAAAACCTGTATTAGTAAAGGGCAACAGTGTGCCATTTCTTTAAAATTTTGCTCATAGACATACTTTCTGATCAATAAAATAATTGTTTTGAAGCAGTGCAAAAAGTCTTTTGAAGCTAATGTATATTAAATAGATCATAACCTACAGAAAGATTACCGGTGAGATAAAACACCGAACCAGTTGGTACCAATTAAAGGCCTAGAATTCCTTGAAAGAAATGCATATCACCCGCTGCCTTTCATGCCAGAGTTTTTGATATTGCGATATCTTGCATAAACTGTTAGCACTTGAAGCATGTGTTGTGAATTATTGCCAGCAACCAACTTACCAAATTTTAACACAGTTTTGTCAAATTAAGGTACAGCCATTTCATATCGGCTAAAGTTGATTAGCTGTGGTGACCATCTTAAATTGGGTTGATTCAAAAGTTAGTCAGTTGTAAATATAATCATAATAATTACTTTCTGAGAGTTTCACTGAAATTCATCCAGTGGTTAATGAGATATTTTTCTGACCAACAAAAAGATTGACTCCAACAGGTAATTACAGGGTTTTAAGCAAAAATCTTGCACAATGTGTTGCACTTAAAGTATGTGTCGGGGATGGTGCTCAGCTACTACCACACCCCATCACAGATCAACATCTGTAAGAGTTAGAGCTTATTTTGTGTTTGCTAAGATTGTGTTTGCTGTTGCAGTCTTCTTTAATCGGGTTGACTCCAAAAGTTAATTGGTTGTAGATGTGGTTCATGAGATATTTTGCTAACAGTACAGACAAATGAACACATACAGACACACAGGACAAAAACATTATCCCTCCACCCTTGCCTTCAGCAGCATGCAGTAATTAGTGTTGCACATTAGCCAGGCATAACAGAAGCTGATTTACTTTAAGCTTCGTCACATTGAGTTTTTGACTTTAAAATAAACAGCTATGTTGTCAGGTAGTTAGCATTTTGCTAATTGCATCTCACTTTAAGGAGCAGTGTAATGCAATCCAGTGGAACAAATTCCAACGTGTTAGGGGCTACTCGGCTTCACAAGGGGCTGCTGCTAAGTGGGCAGGGTGGCGGTGGTTGTAACCTTTGGATCAACATGTTCTTTCCCCTACCTCAAGTCAAGAGGCCACATAGCAAGGGTGTTGGCTTGTTGTGCGCGCACATCCAAAGAGCCTTACTCAGGCCTGACTTCAGCAAAATAAAAGCAAATTACATTCAAAGCCCTGACAGTGCTGAGTTTATAATAATTCCCTAAGTCCCGTGATGAAAGGGAAACAGCAGCCACAGCCTGATGATGCTCCACTGCAGATGATTCATGGAGGAAGGGGTGTCATCTTTTTAACACCTGTGGCCATCAGGGAGTGTTTAGCGTTGCCTTTTCCATGAGCGTTAGGTGAAGCAGGACTGCTCGCTCAGCAGATATGAGATTATATAAACACCAGGTGAAGCCGCCATATTGTTGCATGCCTACTAATCATCCTCCTGTCTGTTGGTGTTTGTGAAGACCTAATTTCACATCGCCAGGCCAACCTGTTGTTTACACAGATCTTCTTGAGCCGGGAAAAGAAGCAGAGCAGACCAAGAAGTCAGCTATGTTTGGTTAAGGTTTGCCAACAAGTTCTGACTGAACTGCTGCAACGGTAAGCGGTTCAGTTGAGACTATTGTCTTCAGAAAAAGTTGACAAGCAACAGAGAAGAAAATTCCACATTTTACATTCTGTTACATGTTTTTATTGTCTGTAACCAAAAGGCGAAGGTGGGTGTTTGTGTGTTTGTCTGTTACAAAATTATCTTATGAGACAGTGAATGGTTTTTATTGAAACTTGCAGAAAGTAAACAGTGAATGTGCCTCTAAAACTCATAAACTTTTGTAACCAACCCAAATCAAGATGGCCACCATAGCCAACTAATCATAGAATATACAAAAATAGCTACAATTCAGTTAATTTTGCAGATATTGCGCTAAAAGTTGGTGTGGTTGTAGCTGAGAGTCATTCACATTGCATACTCCAAGTGCTGCTCATTGCACAACATATTTGCTTAAAACTTTGACATTAACAGTTGAAGTCAACCCACTTGTCTGTTAGGAAAATTATCTCATGAAATTATCTCATGAATTACAGGACTGATTTTATTAAAACCTTCAGAAAGTTACTATCTTTTGGAGTCAATCCAATTAACGATGGCCGTCACAGCTAATGGACATTAGCTAACACAAACATGCCTTTAACTCAGTCAGTTTAACAGATATTAAGCTAAAATTGCATGAATTTGCACATAACATTATTTTTAATGTTTGGCCAAAATGGCTGCAACTTCCTAATTTCTTAACATGAGATGATCTTAGTTTAAAACTGTGGGATGAAAGGTGGCGGGCGGTATGCATATCTTCAAGTAATGCCTGGCCTTAAAATATTTATGTTTTGGTCTGTGGAAAACATTGTAAGATTTCATTTTGCTGTTTTAAAGCCTGAACATCATTTCCAGCTGGTAAAATGTGTGCTCCACTTCATTCCTCTCATTTGATTTGAATGAGGAGGTTTTTGATCTCTTCTTTCTGAAATGAGATCACTCGTTAACCACTGCAGTGTCCCAATTAGCAGGATGATTTTCTCTCCCTCGAGGTCCTCTCGTGTTTCACACGTGGTGGGATCGTTTTACTTTCTTTTTGCCATTTCTCTTGAGGGGGTTCAGAAAGAAAACACAGAATATTGGGTCGGCACAATTATCTCCCTGAACTCATTCTGTCTTTCACTGTATTGATTGTCTGCAGTACAGGGCTGCCGGCTGAGACCAAACACAGAGGCTGCCTGGTGTCACATTACTACACCCCTTCATCTGAGAACACAAGGTGAAGAGGTTAAGATGAATAAATGAAGCACTTACACTCTGGGGAGCCCCAGCCATTCAGTCACATGTTATCATGTAACACCTGCTGCACTAATGTGATTTTTAAGTTGGTTTTCATCAGATTTAGAGAAGTAGCAGACAAAAGTAACATATTACATGCTCAAATGTTTTGCTTTAGATGCATTGGCTCTAGCATTTGTATATTTAATTTGAGTACATTGATTTTAAAAAGACTGTGCATTTGATCAGTAATCCTTTCTTATACAGTGAAAAAGAGGTAGAATATTAAAATTTTATGTCTGCGCTTGAGCACAGTGCCTAAGACTTTGCAGTGGCAGGCAAAATGTCAATATTTTGAAAATGGACAAAAAATAAAACGTGATTGTGAGTTCACACTTCTAAATTGTATACATTTTTAATCACTTTTTTTTTTTTGCCTCTTACTTTTTCCAAACATTTTTCAGTTTGATCACAGTACGTGCTGTATTTCAACTGGTTGATGACACATTCCAGATGACTGTCAGAGTGAAAGTCAATCCCATCTGTGGAAAATGTGACTACAGCCTTTTTGTTGGGTACTGAAGGTTTAAGTTGCATTTGTCCTTATTGCTGCGCTCTACAAAGTCATGCCATGTGGTGACTTGGAGGGTAAAAGCACTTTGAGTGGTCAGTAAGACTATTTATGTCAATTTACTATTTAGATGACCTGAGATATCCCTGCTTCCAGCTCTACAATCACCTGTCTTGTATTAGTAATCAGCACACCTGTTTTTACTGACTAATCACCCTCCTCAGTACACACACTGCTCATTTTCTGCAATTCCTTTTCAAAGCTTTTGTGTATCCACGTTTTGTTGTGTTGCTTATTATCTTGGTGAAGTTATTAAAGTTATGTTTGTTCCTGAGACAGCAGCTTCAAGCCTGCATTTGGTCACGCCTTTGCTCCTTATCCACCACTCATGACAGTGTAAATTAAAAAATAAATGTTGTATTTGTGGTCAAACTGAAGATGCTTTGCTGATCTTTACCTCTTCACCTTTTAGAAGACTTATGATGTCCCAGATGCTGTGTTTCTACCAATATTCAGTCACCTAATGATGAAACATCTTTGAAATATTTATATATTTACCTTCATTTTAAATTGCCCTGATCCCCACTTGATTTTGGAACATGTAGCACACCTAAAATGTAGAATCTAGTGGACTTGTGGAGTCAGGGTTAGGTAAGCACAAGCAACACAATATATCAAAAGTTTGTTTGTTTGTTTGTTTTTGTCATTGTATTCTTAGTGTGTGCAAAATCAATATTGCAAAGGACTACAATAAAGGTTAGCCCATTATATTCTAAGTATCATATATTCCTTGCACATATTTGGACAATCAGATATAACTTCTCTGGGATGATGACTTCTTTTTCATTTCAGTATTTTTAGCCCTTTCAAGCAAGTGGTGCACACTCAGTTGTGTGAGAATTCATGCATCTACATTTCTGTGTGTCTCAAAGGGACCAAAGCAAGACAAAACTGTGTTTTTAGTGAAGCTATGGTGACAAGATATTTGACATCTCCCTTCCCCCCCCCCCCATCTTATGTAAGAGGAAACCGGGGCAAGTCCCAGTGGGCCTGTGTGGATCTCAGTGTGCGTATGGACCCGGGCAAAGCATCACAGCTATTAATCCAGCTGACTGATACTGCCACATAACATATTTTACTAATTTAATACATTTCACAATAAAACATTACTTTAAAATATTCATTCTCAATCCATTCTTTTTTCTTCTGCTAAATCTAGAGTTGGGAATTGCTACAAACTTTGAAAATTTGTCATTTCCTCTTTAATGACAAAGCATTGTTGTCCAAAAACAGTTAAATGGGTTTAAACTATTAGAAGAGCAGCATAATGTTTCACAGCTGAAATAAGGCTCTTGTGTTGGTTTGCGGTATTTTCATTTTCTCCAAATATAACACTTTTCATTTAAACAAAAAGTCTATTTTGGCCCCATCTTCTAAAAAACATCCTTCCAACAGACTTGTAAAATAGCAAACTGCAGATGTGCTGTTCATGCTATCCAGTGGCGAATATCTGACATTTAAAGCCTGTAAAGAGAAAACCAAACTCAAAAACACCACTCTGTAGCCTGCATTAGAATATTGTTTCTTTATTCTTCAGGGGATTTTATATATATAAATATATATATATATATATTTGCTGTAGGATTTACTGTGTGATCCCGATGTCCTGCACCAAGTGTTTCCACTGAAATTTTCAGCAGAGGTTTGTGTGAGATCACTGACACAGGATACTTGGAAATGAAAGTGTGAAATGTTTTGAGAGCCATATGAAGAAAGTAAATGCAAATTCTTGAAGGTTCTTTCTTAAACTAACCTTCCTCCTTAGGTATAATTAAGCTATTGTTGCTCTGAGTAAATGCCTTCTGGCAAAGGCTCTAATTTACTTGTCCTTCTTTCTTTCACTCAGACTAAAATTAACTTCAGTTTTCCCCCCTCATGATGCTATTTTTTTAAAGGTATGTGTGGACGGGGGTGGGTTTGGTTGGTAGTCAAAAGATTCCCTGGCTTCTCATCTGACTCGTTTTATTATTTCATCTCATTGTGACTCCTGTTGGCAGACTTACCTCCTCACTTGATATGTTTGCACAGGCACTGCCACCTCAGTGTCCCTCTCAGGACATGTTAAATGGACATGCTGTTCACTGGGAGTTTGGGTTGGCATTTGCTGCCACTCTCTTCCTTGGCAGTTCTCTTCGTCTGCAGCCACAATGCTCTCATCCATTCTATGCTCCCGGTGTAGAGGGCCAAATGTCCATTGCTGCCTGTCAAATAGCTTCACATCCACTGCCTCCTCTATTTTAGTCCATCTCTTCATTGTTCTTTCTGTCCACTTTTGGTCTGATCCCTTTCTTGATCTCTGGGATTTACTGCTGGGAGTGGTGGGTGGTGGGTTTGTGGAGTCAGGGTTATGCAACCCTGGGATTACTCCACAGGATAAATTGAGTCAGACAGGCTGAATCAGCAGTACACACAACACAGGTTCAGAGGATAGAACAGACACCGTTTTATGTTAAAAGAATAACAATGATAAAGAGATACAGCATGGGTATGTGCAGCCTTTGAAGATCTGTTTCATTTTTTCTTTGGTTGCTTCCCAGAGTTTTTGCACACAAGGACAGATGACTGGAACCCGCTGCAGCAGCCAGCTCTGGCCCAAGTCCCAGAACCCTCAGGATTCCCATAAAATCCACCCTGTCGGTAAGGCTCACCAGGTCTAGTATCCTTTGGCATCAAAAAGTGACAGAAAAAGGGCAGCAAATGTTTCACAGAGCAGGGGCTGACGTTTCTCTCACACACATTTGCACCGGTTAGTGTTACCCTGGATAAAGCTTAAGTCAGACCTCAGTGATTGATGTTTGATCAGCCTAATGCCAGATGTCCATTTATCTGTTGATCAGCGCACTCACATCAAACCAATTGCCCTTCATAATTAAAGCCTGGACAGAGAGCCAAGTAATTACACTAATGTCTCCAGCCTTAGTTTTGAGTTAGTTTTTAGTGACAAATTAAAGGAAAAATCCAAACCCGTAATAAAGGTTGTTTGAAGCATTTTATTGACATAATTTAGGTTCACTTAAGAAGGAAAAAAATCACTGCAAAAGGATACAGTCTCTCTTTTGACATACTGAGTTAATATTTAATATTTGAATGCCCTCTGTGCCTGTGAAGTACCACTGCTGTAATGGCTTCTGATCAGCTTTTAAATAGTTTGAGCTACTGTGCGTTCTGTAAAAGTATACAGATGTGGTCCAGTTTGTTTTTTTTTTTGTACCTTTTTGTTAAAGAACAAAACGCAACTCAAAGGTCACTGAAACAACTTGAAATTGACAAAAGTGATCAAAATTACTGAAAATCAACTAATGAAAATCAGTCATTATTTAGTGGGAACAAACGATTACAATGAGAATATGCAGAGCAGGTGTGAATGATGAACTGAGGGAAACTACCGATGACTCCAGGAGGAAGCTAAGTGACCAAACAGGGTGAACACATTGAAAATTATTCAAACGAAAACACAAGGAAATCATGACTGATCCAATAACAAAGAACAAGATGAACTCAACCTATGAAACAAACACAAAAACTCCAAAATCATGACATTTTCTAATGATCCATCCCATCACCAGCCATGTATTGAACAGGATCAGAAAGTTGAACCAAAATGCTGAGTATCATAACAGGCAGCCGGACCAGTTAATACATCCATCACGTCCTCTTTCACACATGGCTTTCACTGTGGTACCAATCATATGTGGTGTCCATTAGTGAATGCTAGAAACTGTTGCTTATTAGAGCTTATCTTAAATTAAAATGTTTGGCCAGTAATAGTGGCAAACAATGTACAAACTAAAGAAAAAAAAGTTTTGTTACCAAGCTAGAAAATTAAAAAAGACGGTGAGTTAGTACAGGAAATGCAGTGTGATTTTGAGTTTTGAGTCAATCCAAATCACTTCATGAAATACTTTCAAACTAAAGGTTTGAAGAAGGCAGATTCTCTATTTTTATGATTTTTTCATTAATAGTGATGTGAAATACCCAAATATTTGCTCTTAAGCATGAGAAAATAGACATTTTTCACAATATGTCCTCTTTTAATGCCTGTAGGTGAGTATACATATTATAGCAGAGAAAATTATGTCACATTCCTCGCAGCACTAGTGATGCAGGGTAATACTTACAGTGTAGCATCACTCAAACACCTTCTCCTTCCCACTCTCACCTCCATTTACGTCATAATTCCTGCACTGATCCAAGTCCAGTGGAGCAAAAAACCTGCCCCAGTCATTTACCCACAAAATGGCCCCAACTGCTGCAATAACCACAGGCACTCACTGCTGCTCAGGCGTCACACTCACAGAATGTCATTAACACATTTCCAATCACCTCCTCCACTTTCTCAGCAAAGACACTGCAGTATGTGACTGTGACTCAACTGTTTTCTACAGATAAATTTATCATATGCAAAGAAAATTGGTCATCCTAAGCATCCCCTGTACTCCTGATGAGTAATGCACATCTTCCAGCTGCACATATACCGATGCCATATTTGATCTGATAACAGTTGTGTAATTAATTTACTGAAAGCCTCATTAAACTGTAGTTTTTACATTGAAATTACAAGTAGGGCAAACTTTTAACACCATTACAACACAACTTAAAATTTTGGTACTGATAGTAATATATTTAGTGTTTGTAGCTTCAAATATTGCTATTATATCCATGTTGTATTAGTTACATGTTCTTTCAAAGAGAAAGTCTTCTTCAGTATTTTCTGGATGCTCTTGGTCAGCTTCCTCTGCGACAATTTGTCAGTCTGGTATTTTTCCACTGAATTCAAAGCTAGAAATGAGGTGATGGATCTTTCCTCGCAGTGGGTCTTTTTTTGTAATCTGTTTCTAGCAGCGCTCACCCTGCCTCCTTCCTTTTCATTCTCCTTTTTACACCATCACTTCGAGCCCTGGCACTGCAGCACTCGCTGTGCTTGGAAAATTCCACACTGCAGCAAAGAGAAGGGTGGCGATGGTGAGCAAGGCGCAGGTGCAGCGAGGAGAGAGCCATTGAGGGGAGAGTGTGCTCAAAAGCAGGAATCGATTACAGGGATTTGTCAATATATAATAGGAGGAAGAAGTCGGGTAGCTCTATGAATGAAGCAAATACTGTGAGTGAGACAGGAAAGAGAAACAGAAAGAGGGGGTGTGTGAACCTGGATGAATGACCATAAACAATAATGAAACACATATGCAATTTATGGAGGAAGGCAAAACTGAAGGAAAAACTTATAGTTACTGAATAACTCCTCACATTTTTCCTTAATGGAATATGAAATCTGAGAACACAAGAACAGAGTTTTAGAGGAAATATAAACAACAAACAGGAAGAAGTGAGATCAGTGATGAGCTGATAGAAAGGAAAAGAAATTGAAATGAAGGGAGTGATAGAAGCATGACTATGGTAACCTCTACAGGAATGTGCCTCCATCATCACAAGCCTTTAGAAAAAGAAAAAAAAAAAAAATGAAATCACTGCAGTACCTTAAAACTGCTGGCACCTACTAAAGCTGCAGCGTTTCACACCAACACTAATAATATCATTTACTTACATTTATGGAACAATAAGCATCCATGGACTGATGTGTTAGTTAGTTCACTCATGACAATGCATAGGATTGAGGCTTAACCTAACCTTTGTCCTTGAAAGGGTTTACTAAACTCAGGTAATCAAAAATGAGTTAGAATGACCATGGGTGGAAATCCCAGGGGGTCAGGACCCCCCCAATCTTGGGAAAGTGTAGATTTGTCCCTCTTAATAAATCACTGAAAGAAACTGTGTATACCTTACTCAGAAGAGTTACAGACTGCGGGT
>JAOXNZ010000166.1:15334874-15347968 GCA_028566095.1 Kryptolebias brasiliensis
TGTATTTAAACAATAAAAAAATAAAAAGGCAAAAAAAAGAAACCTGCCATTCATCTAAGAAAAAAATATAAGGATAAATTTTTAGTTCCCCCCCTCCGCCATTGTTGGCACAATGGTTTAGTCCAAATTGTTCTCAAGAAATTTCTGTTTTAATGAAATGGAGTTACCTCCCTTGAGAATGACCTGAAAATTGTTGCATCGTTTTCATTCACATTTCATTTAGTGTCCGTCTGTTTTTAGACATGTGGATTCATTCTGCATTAAAATAGTGAGAGCAACTTGGACAGTTTCAACTTAACGAGACACTCAATGTCACATTGAAACAGGAAGGGGTCACAAAACAGACGTCACAATGTTACCGATCAATCCCCCCGCCCTAATGATCTGTCCCATGTAGATTGAGTCGAACAGCTAACCAAATCCCTCATTGATCAGCAGCGTGCAGTTTGCAGATGGAGAGACAAGTAGGTGGAAAACTGGTGTAGATCACGACACACGAGGAGTGGATCTGTCCTCTACCAGCTCTCATTTTAGTGCTCATTATGTTCACATTTTTAGACGCTGGCGTTTATAATGAGAGTAAGTCCTGAGTGACACTCATTCTACTTTATCACAGTCCTGTTTTAGGCCGGCTTTAATTTGCAAAGAATGACGTGTCCCACAGGGTGTTTAAGTGCTCCATTTGGAGTCAGCATTTTTAGGTTTGATCAGAATAATAAACTTTGTTTGTAAAAGCCTCTGCATTTATGACCCAGAACATTCACAAGATTCATTTTGTTATGAACTAGTTTAATGTTTGTAAAAAAAATTAATTAAAAGACAAACACAACTAAAACTCATGTTATGTCACTGACAATTTAGATAATCATCTGAGGAGTACACATATTTTGGTAATCTGGTTTGATTGTAAAAAATATTACCAAATAAACAGATTCTGTACTTTACTACAGTCCTAAATTAAACTATTGGTTTGAATTCGACTTTATGTTCCGTTATTTGTGCATTACCAAAATGCAGCTCACCTTTGACGTTAAAGCATGAATTACTCAATCATCATCAACATCATCTTAGACACATAAACAGCTCAGCTTTCATCAGTTACCATTCATAAAATAATCTCGAGATTTAGCTCAAGCCATTGAGCTATTTACAGATGACATTGGTAAAAAAAAAAGAAATGGTTGAAAAATGCTTATACATCCCATTCTATGTAGAAATATTTTCCTAAACTGGTGAGCAACGTGGGGGAAATCTGCTTTAACTAATTAACACTAAGCCCATAAAACTCAGAGCCTGATGTGAAACTGAGAAACCTGCAGTTCTGTATGACACCTACTTACATTTCTCAAAAGCAATTATAGATGATGGAGTGCCGAAAACTACTTACATTCTTAAAAAGAAATGTACATCTAGGGAATATCCAATGGCTCTCAAAACACTTAGCTCTTTCCTGTCAGTTCGCTCATAAACATCCTTGTATTTAACAAGCTTTTACTCTTTCTAATTTACAGCAGAATTAGGAGGAATGGAGTAACACTAAGTTATACTGTACATGGTGATGTGAATAATTTGGTAGTGAAACACAAAGTCAACTAAATTCTCTGGACAGTGTATTAAACAATCATTATGGATTTAATTATAAAGATGTGTTTATTATGTTTCACTTTTGTTACAGATTGAGAAAGACAAAAGTCACCATAAACTAAAACGGAATATTATATAAAATAGGCCAAAGTTTGAAATTGACAGCTAATTAAAGTAATATCTAAAATGTTATACTGCAAATAAAAACTTTTAAAATCTTGTCATTTAGACTCTCTTGACACTACATGATAATCTTCTCTGCAACCTACACAATCTTTCAGAATGCGGCTGCAAATTTGAAAAACCTCCTTCAAATCGAAGGCAATTATAACCCTGCTACACTGTTGCCAAATAGGATTTCCTTGCTTCTTTCTACATCCCTAGAAAATAGCCCTCACCACGCTCTATGATATCAGCAGTACATTCCTGTGACAATAATACCATGTACGCCCACGACTGCACCACACCTTGGGGCCCTCTGCAAATACAAACTAGAGCATTATGCCATGCTATCACAACAGTGATGGTGTGTTGGGGTTTTAAACTAGGTATAAAGTCAGCATGACCAGTCCTGCTTCAAACTAACCAAGCCAAGTCTATGCAAGTGAGCCACGCATCATGGATACGTTGCTGCTGCTGCCACCACACTGCTCCTTTGGACCTCAGTCCACCGCCATTACAATGATAAACCACTATGACCTTGCTACAGAAGATTTAAGCATGCTCAAAAATATTAATGGCCTATTACACTCTATCACACGTAATGGGGAGCCCACTGCATTCCTAATATGCACCCGAAGACCCTGCAAAGATTTTCTGCCAGGTGTTTTTTCATAGGGGTTGTTATCCAATCTTAAGGAACCTTAGGAACTAAACCTGCCCTTCCAGTTTGTGAACACTGAGTTCAAGATTGTTGGGGTATTTCTCACTCTGTTTGAATTCCTTTCTTTGATGACCTTTTACTTTGAGCTTACTAAGGCACCCAGGAAATGTGAATGAACTTAAAGAAACAGTTTTTCTTTTTTTTTTTAAGTTGAAGGGTTTTTGTGCAGACAGAAATGTAAAGTCAGTATCTTGCTTGCAGGTGATAGCAGTAAGCACGGACACAGTTTGTTCAATTATGGAGGAATTTTCACGAGGGAGTCAAGCTAACTGCTACTCAAGTCATGGTTCATACAAGAGTGCATTTCCAACATAAAAAAAGTCCTACAAGACTGTTGCCCTGAGACAGTTGTTTACTTTGTCAGTGTCTTTTTATTTGAGCAAGCTGCCCAGTGATATTTTGTCACTAAATCAGACTGACAGGGTGATAGGTTTGTTTTTTTGTTTGTTTTTTTGTATTTTGTTTTGGTTATAACATGTCTTTTTTAACATAATTTCAATATTTAGCTTTTTTTCTCCGTGTGTTTCTTATTAAGTTTTCATGTGTATTGTGAATTTGTTTTTTTATTTCTATGTGTATTTTCTTTTGTTTTCATAGAGTTTAGGAAAGGTTTGGCCTTCTTGCATCCTACTTGTTACCTCTTCTGTTGTCTTCCCAACTTATGGTTAAGCCTCTAAATACATAATTACCAGCCATTAAGTGCTTAGAAACTGCAACTGTTAATATACCATTACATTGTTATTAAAAAGGGAAATGTGTGCAGCATGTCTTTCTTTTTCCGTATAACATGCTAGTTTACAAACTAACTTCCAAATCATTTAAAAAGCAGTAAATTGTACACACACAAAATAGAGGATATTCCATGTCTTGGTTAGTGGTTGTGAAACTGTTTTTGTGTGCATGTGTAAAGTTGTAACCTCTGCACAGCTTGTGCTCCATGTTAACATAATGTCATGTGGTTTAGATTCAGTCAGAATGGACTAACTGGGCTGTTACATAATATAGCAGGAGAACACGAAACCTATATTCAGTCCCTCTTCTATGTCAAATGCACAACTGGGCTTGTGCATTCACACACAGCCATGCTCACCCATGTTCAGGCCACACGTACACATAATTGTTTTTATTTGCTCATGAGGACAGTCAAGCTTCTCATCAAACTTTTAACCATTCTAGTTGAATACCTAACTGTAATTCTAACCACTAGCTCTAAAACCAGGTCATTACTCTCAAAAGTCACTTTATATCTTCAGAGACTATAAATTTGTTCCTGCATTTTCAGAACAACTCTATGAGTTGGGGTTCTGTCAGATATTGGACTTCAATATTATATAACAGGCACATGCACACACGCAACCACACATATGTGAAGGAACTCGACAATCCATCTGCAAACTGCAAACAAAACACACCCACTATGTACTGCCAAGTGGAGGAGGAGTCTTGATTCTGACTTTGAACAGATGATGTTTACCCCAGTTTTCCTAGAAAAAGAAAAATAATGTATCCCAAAGTGCCAACAGTCTTGAAGAAACCACTTCACACAACAGTGAGGCTCCAGGTTCATGAACTTTGCTCCACAAAGAGTTTAATTGAAATTTTCAGCACACCTCTAAAAGTATTTCATACCTTTTGTTTTTTTGCACACAACCCTTAACTATTCACATTTTTTCCCTCCATTAGATTCCACACATTGTCTTAAGGGATTCTAAAACAAACAACAAAAACACTATGACTCTGAGGAATGAAGCCCGACTGAAGGAAACAAGAAACACCTCGGTAATAAATGCTGTAAAACTTTTTGGTAAAGCTCTGTTATACTTCACGTTAAACCTGCAGCCATTTCTATGTGGCCGAATGAACTGCAGTTTCTTGGAAGTCCTGGCTCAAAGTCTCCTCGCATGTTCGTGTGAGGCTCAGTCTTCAGCGAGCACAAGTATGAGCTTGGACAAAGCACACATTTTGTGTGGGGGCACGCATGTGTCTGTGCATGAAAATCAAAATACTATGGTTCCAAATCTTGGCAGTACTCAGTGGCACGTGACATCCTGTTCAACACGTGCTGAGAAAAAGGAGGAGTTTTGTTGATTACATTTTTTTGTGCACTTCCTTGCAATTCATTGGTCATATGGAACTTGTTAATGTGCAGTATCAGACTTAAAAATGTTTCTCTCTGATCCAGAAAAATAAAGATTGGTTTGAAAGTCTGTTGTATTTTTTTTATCATGGCTCTTTACTCCCAGAGCACTGCAGTCTGCTTTCTGTTTGTATTGGTTTGGATCAAAACTTTCTAAATCCAAGAAAGGTTTTATGCCAAATATTCTGAACACTTGTTCCCCCATCCCTAAAATCTAAAAGTTCGCCCTGTTTTGTTTGTTTGCCTGTGTGTTGTACTTTGAAGAGCATAGTGACCACAGTGACCTAAAACGTGCAGAGTTGATTGGCCTATTGAAGAATAAATAGGAAAGCTGTTGATTTCCTTTATTTAGGTCAGCGTTCTGTATGATTGTGAAGCTTTAATTTGGACTTTTTTTTTGGTTTGATAAGTGTGGATGGCTGATGGAAAGTTTTGACTGTACAGCCTCAATTGATTCATCTGGCTTTGTCTGTTTGTGCATTTGTTGCTTTCAGAAAAGCTAAGTACTGCAACCTGCTTCTTCCATAAATAATTGTGTTACCGACAGCCAGTTGGACAGTAGATGCAAACAGGAGTAAGAAAAAGAAACAGCTTAATTCTGAGAAGAATAATGTTGTCTCTGATGTCTTTTTTGTTCAGTTAAGAAGCATTTTTCCAGTCTCGCGTCATCACAAAAACTGCAAATATGTAAATTTTTCCACCAAGAAATCTGATTAAAAAATTTAATTAATCAAACAATTCTTGGCTACTTGCAGCAACTTCATGATCCAAATCTTGGCAAAACTTTAAACTTCAGTAAAGAAAATGTGCGAAGTTTGCACCAAAATATTCAGTAAATCCCTGCCAGCTTCAACTCTCTTTGACACAAATGTCCAATAGTGGCACTTACTACTTTTTCAAACGAACTGGATATGGATGTCAGTCTCGATCAGAGAGAGGTCAGGAAGGAGTCATCTGTCTGGGTTAGAACCTGATCGTACACATTTGGACTTTACCTAAAAGATCACATTCAGACAGCACCTAGCCATTTAAAACTTGGACCAGGGAAGCTGACCTCATTTTGCTGCCAAATTTGAGGAATAATCGAAGCTTCTGGAACAAGTATCAAAGCATATCACCCTGCTTTAAGCTGTCTAGTAGTAGTCAAGAATCAAAAGTAAATATGCAAAAACCATGAGCATGGCATGAAAATCTCAGGAACACGGACACCTACGAAAGGAAAGGAAAGGAAAGGAAAGGAAAGGAAAGGAAAGGAAAGGAAAGGAAAGGAAAGGAAAGGAAAGGAAAGGACCAGCAACAAACGAATGAAAAGAGACCGGTTTTAAAGAACTGAGGGTGAGTGGAAAATGAGTTGCAGCTGGGAGATGAACGAGGAACAGGTGAGGTGGGTGTGGCAAGCAGACCGGAGAATTACTGAGCAGAGGACAGGTGAAAAGTGACACAGAAAAAACATAGAAAGCCAAACTACACAAGAACCTAAACAAAACACAGAAAAAATCAGAAATAAAACAGAACCACTGAAACACAAAACAGCAATGATCCAAATACAAAATAAACTGAAAAATACTTAGATCTATGACATTTGTAAAATTAAAAACTAATTTAAAATATAGGAAAGACAATGGGAACTCACTGCCAAAAACAGTAAAGCAATTGGGTTATTTTAAATACATGTTTACAAATTGTTAAATCCATTTCTGGAGAGATGTGCCATATTTTGAAGAACATTTTCAGGCATAACTTTATCCATTGGTGTTCTGTTGGACACAAATTAAAACATTCAGGGAACAATTTCCTTTTTCTGAATTTCTTTTTGCATGTTTGGCAGTATGCTTTTGAATTGTTTTCATCCTGTGGAGCCAATTTTCTTAAGGCAGGAAGTCATGTCTTCAGCTAATGTTTTGATTTATCTGCAGGCATTCTTGAAGGCATCTATAAATATCTCTCCAACACTCTGCACTTTGAAGCAGCTCCATACTAATGCAATGCTACCTCATTTTTGTTGCATTGACTTCCAACATTTAAATCTGTGTTCTCAAAGCTGTCATTCTTAATTGTCTTTGATTGCTCATAAGAAGAACTTGTAGACTCCTCAATTTATAAGCAATACAAATAATAGGGGTGATAAAATGCTGAATAATTCAACATAAAGGGATACTGCACAAAGATGTGCTCACTGTCCTATATTGTATCAACATAGGCAAACATGATGGAAGTGTTGTGACAGTTTATGAAGAATTAAACAAAAGACAAAGAGGAAGGGGGTTAGAGCAAATCAGAGGGCAAAAGTCACATATGTAAGTTTCCTCACCTAAAAGTGTAAAATGTGCCTTGTTTATGTTTACATACAGGATAACATAAAATGTAGAAAGTTTATTAAAGCTATGTCACTTAGCTTACCTGACCAAGATTCAACACATGTTGTTGAACACTGATAGAAACAGACTGTCCTCTTGATACTGTTACCATGGTGAGGTGCCAGTGCAGACCAACCATTGATCTGCTGCATGCAGGAACTGGGTCACATACCACTAAGGCAGTTAGAGCTGTTTCGTTCTTCTTTAAACACAACCCTGAGAGAGATGGACAACACAATGGACAGCAACAGGAACTGTGACACATCGAATGATCTGTTAGCACACACACTCACTAAAATATCTATGTTTATATTTTCATATTAGAGTTTGATGTGTGTGTTTACAAGACATTTCATATGCTCTAATCTTGACACAGAACAACTCCTGAACAGACCTGAGAAAAACTTTATTTATAGTAGGTCTGGATCTAGCTGGTTCTTGACTGACAGGCTCAAAGTGTAAAGTTGATAAAATAATTTTATCTTCAACACCAGGCAGCCACTTTAAAACCTTGTAATTAATATATGTTAAGGCATGTGGTTATATCTCCACCACTTGGAAAGGCCTATACAGATTGAACTTTATATAACTTGTTCAGCTTATGCTCGGTTTATGGTGCCTGGTGCACCTGACTCTTTTGGTGTTGAGTCATCCCATGCTGCACCTCTCAGTGTTTGGGTGGTGCGTTCACAAAACAAAGTTGGAGGAAAGAGTGTGCAGAATGGGCTGGTTTTTTTTTCATGCATCTGCATGATCCATCAAAACCTAAGATGATAAAGTTCTTGCAAATGTAACAAAACATTTAAAAAAACAGCTTAAATTAAAGGCATATCATCAAGGAATGCATGTCACCCACTGCCTTTCATAACTGAGTTTTAAACTAAGATCATCTTAAGATGAAAATGGACAGAGTTACAGTATAGCCGTTTAGGTCAAACCTTGTAAATGATGTTATGAACAATCCCATACACCACTGTGAGTTCTCACAAGGTGTGATAGAATGCACTGAGGATGACTCTCAGCTACTACCACTCCAAAAGTTAATGACTTGTAGATAGACAGCCAGTAATTATTTTCCAAGAGTTTCATTAAACTCTGTCCAGTGGTGGAGTGTGTGTGTGTTGGGGATAAATCTCAGCTACCAACATTTAGCTCAGTATCTGTAAATTGACTGAGTTGCAGCCATTTTTGTGTTCACCAAGGTTTCTTAGCTATGGCAGCCATCTTGAATAAGGTTGACTCCAAAAGTCAGTCAGTTATAGATGTACATTCAATGATTACTTTGAGAGTTTCATTAAACTCTGTTCACTGGTTCATGAGATATTTTGCTAATGCTGCAGACACACACACAGGCAGAATCATTATTGCTTTTGGCAGGCAATAAACAGAAACGGTGAAACTGCGCAGTAATGTTTGTATGTAGGTGGTGGACTTTGGCATATTTTTTTAGTGTTATATCCACAGTAAAGTGCTGGTGTTTTCTCTGCAAGAATACACAATGGTTAGGATAACGATTGCAGTGATTATAGAGTGGTTCATATTTCAGTAATAATAAGTTCCCAAGTTGACATAACAATTTGATCGTGCAAAGACTATGCAAGTAGCAAAATCCCAACAGGCACAAGTTGTTCAGAAAACTCTCAGGTTTCAGTTGGTTGTTTTCAAACAATGTTCGGGTTTTAGAATGCATAAAACAGGAAGTCCCTGTTCTGCTACAGGCTATAATTTGGAGGAAGTTGCTTTATGGGGATCAGCCATGTTAATGGCTTATCCCATCTGGTTATACCACTCCCCACATGCCTGTGTCACAGTTTAATGGACTCCATGCAGCTTCAGGAATGCACTTGAGGACGATGTCAGTGTACTCGAAGAAACCAAGGTTAGCGTTAACTTGTAACTGTTGTTTGAGAGGCCATAGGCACATTGACATGCACTTTTGTTTACCATCTTAGAAATTGTGTTGCTGGAAATTTGATGTGGAATTTTGATGATATGCATGTTCTCATAATTTCATTTTTTTATGTGGCCTTTTGTCTAGGTTTATAATGAAACTATCCTTGAGAATTAGTGGTAGGAGGTACCTTTTACACTGAATTATTTTAAGCTTGTATTATCAGTCTGTTTAAAGTAAAGCTTATATATTTCTCTTTTGTAAGTAAATGCACCACTGTTGGGCTAGTTTCTGACCTCTCTTTACTGCTGGACTTAAAAGGTTTTATAGCTCAGCCTCCATGTTTCATTCTATGCCATAACATTTCCCAGCATCAATACAGAAAGTCCTATGACTTCATTAAATTATTCACTTTACTGTTGTATTGCCCTGACTGATGTTTTATGGTTGCGCAAATAAACAGTTTCTTTGCAATCCAGAAGTCCATTTGAAGAAATATGGAGAAATTTGTCTCTGACTTTCAGGGAAAATTAAAGTAAAAGTTAAAATAAATGTGAGTTGCCATTTACTGAAAATGAAACTGAAACTTTGGGTGAAACTTTTGTCTCGCATGCATATAAGTTTTTCTGTTGTAAAACCTAAAGAAGAAAGAGTAAAGACAAATGTTTTGAGAAGTGTATGATTTTTGTATGTTATGATGTTGGCAGATGTACTTTAAATAGCAAACAAATACTTTGATTGTATTTTCTATCATTTAGGAACCCAGTCTCTTGTAATCAGCCTTTCTATTTATTGTGGAAACAGAAAAGGGCAGTAAGAGTGTGTGAGAAACATGAAGAATGGAGGAGTAAACAACATCGTCCTTGACCTGGTATTGGGCAGCTTAGTGCCAGCAACACTCATCACTATCAACACACTTGTTTTTACTTGAGCAGCTCAAAGCTTTAATGAACTAGCATGCTAACCTTATCTCCTCTACGTGACAAGTTTTCATACTTACCCTCATGTGTCTAGGATGGAAGGGGAGGACTCATGGGTCCAGTAATGGTGGCTTGTCAAGTTGGTAGATTAACACAGTTGTAATTTCCCCCTAAACAAGAGTTTCAAGATACATTTGTATCATCTGTTATGGCTGTGTTGTAATTGTACAATGTTATTCTGGGGAGATTTATACAAGCAGTCTGGTTTTCTTAAATGATTTACAATTGTCTACAGAAAACTCTTTTTATTGTTTTCATTTTTAGGTACGAATAGGTCATTGATAACAGTGGCACAAAAGCCAACGCAAAAAACTCACCATTGCCTTGGATTTTTCACTATTTGTTGAGGTTTGAGCTTTGTGTTTTCTTATCACTGCCACATTCTCTTCTGGTCTGTATCTAAGTTGATACAGCTAATATTGAAACATCTCACAAAACAATTTAGCATGTCTGGTGCACTGAGTTGTAAGGCAATGTGATTGCTCCATTGCAGTGCATTTCATCATTTCAACAATCATCATACTGATACTTCAGCACAAGACTGTTTCTAAAGATTTCTGCTGTATATCAAGCAGGTGGAGTCTGCTGTGACTGTTGTGTTTGTGAAAGGACAAGTGTTATTAGATGTGCACAAAGAATGTTTGCAGATTTCATCACTGCTTTTATTTATTGCTAGATCGTTGACCCAGTGGGAAGGCCTAGCATTGTTCTGGGTCAAGTAGGGCTGGTATGACTCAGTTAATAAGATGACAAAGAAATATATGCGCCAAGGTATCAACCTTCTTCTGTGCTCTCATATTCTATTCATTTGTTCACATTTGTACAAGACCATCAGTCTTCATATGCCCTGAGACCACACGGGCTCCCATTTCACATGCTGATAATTTAATCCCCACCCAGCCTGGAACTGGGGTAATTTCTTTTTCCATGTGTTCTGGTTCTGGTGCAGAACTAGAACATCAGAGATTAGTACATAATTAGGCTGCAACCATCCACTGACCTGAACATGACTACAGTTTATTGGCTGGGTCTGCTTAGACACTGGAGTCAGTCTCATTAGGTTTAGTGCCACTCACAAAAAAAAATAAAAATTCAAACTGTCTAGTATATCCATGCGAGACTGAGCCAATACATCACAGTGTTGTTACTTATCATTTTGCATTTTTCATATTCAGTTTAGCTTTTGCAAATCATGCAATATTTTTCTCATAGAGCAAAGAACCTAAAGTGTAAACATTTTTTGTGGTTCTTGTCATGTTTTACAATATTTTGTGTGCTAAAATTGTAAAAGTTGTTTTTACATTTTAGTACTATCTCCTCATTCATTTTTGGTTCAAATCTTGTCTAGTGTCTTTTTGTATGAAGGATTAGGGTAATCTTTTTCATGTTCTCCATACATGTGTGGGTTTTTCTGCTCTGGTTTTCTCCCACAGTTCAAAGACATGTTGTTAGATTAACTGATGACTCTAAAGTGACTTTGAGACTGAGTATGTATGTGCGTGGAAATTTGTTTAATGTGTTTCTGTATTTACACTGAGGTGGACTCGAGACCTGTTCAAGATCCACCCCGCACCCAATGACATCTGACGGATGAAGGCAATCGTTATGATTAAAATTAAACTTGTGTTAATACAGGAGCTGAGAAACATTTGCAAAACGTGAATTGATGAGATAGTTCTTCAAAATAGATTTTTGTCACCATTTACTTTTTCTTCTTTTTTAGTTGGATTTTAGAAATCGGCTATTCAAAAATGGAGGAACATCCACTTTTGCCTGAGAGAAATGCCCAAGATTTTGTCTACACACTTAGATGTATTCATGATTTGTTACTGGAAGTTGGGATTGACCTTGGGCAGTCTGTAGGGGGGTGTGAACTTCACATTCTGGAAGAGGAGCTGTGCTGAGGAAGCAGCCAGTTGACTGGGACACACAAAAAAAATATGTCTGCTAGGACACAGAAATAGGGCAAATGGGGCCTGGCTGAAACCTAACCCACATAAAACAACTATACATTGGTAAAACTACGCAATGCATTTTCTCACAATCTTCATTCCTTGAATAATAAGACAATTTACAGCTACAACTACACACGCTGTCGGAAGTAAGAGACTGTCCTGTTTTTATTTTGTCTGAAACATGTCTTCATATCAGTCCATCATGTAGAGGAGTGTCCTGGATCTGATCTCAACAATACGATGATGGAAGGGGTGAATAAATGTTAAAAACTTTCTCAACTGGAGCGTTACCAGTGATCACAGGCCAGTATTGTATCATAGTGACCATGAATGCAGGCTGATGTGAAGACATCACAGCTGAAGGAGTCCTGCAGATTTGCTGTTGTTGTTTAATCTTTTGACATTCCTCAGACAACAAGACTGCTAAACTTCCAGTAACCCTTATGTGGGCAAGAGAAACAGGTTGGTTTCAGCACACATACTTTAATGTGTAAAAAATTCAAAAAATACTTGTTACTTGTTGGCAAATAAATTGTAACAAAGACTGCATCTCTGCAGATATGGCTGCATTCCTACAAGCTGAAAGAAAAACTGCATGAACAATAGTATTGATGAGTGTTCATAACATTCATCTAATTACAATAATATACCTTCATCCTTAAAAGTGGAAATTCAAAGAAATAAAATCTTCTTTGTAAATTTTTCATTAGTGACCTAAGTACACCCTCATAGTTTCACTTGCAAATAATTGCAGTGCCTCACTTTTTTCAATAAAAGCTTGTGTATAAGTTTCTAAGACTGTGCTATCTTGAGTCTATTTATATTTAATAGGATTGTAGTTATCTACAAATGGAATGTTCATTAAATTACTACATTTTGTTCTTTTTTAGATAAAGCCTAGTAAATGCTCCGTGAATTTATAAAAAAAAATGCAAAAGATTGTTTCTTTAGTACTGTAGGCCTATATAATTATCAGTAAGAAGCAACACTATACAACTCAGGGTTGACATGGTGGTGGTGTAGCCTCAAAACACGAAGGTCTCTAGTTAAAATAGCAGCAGTGGAACTTCTTTGCTGTCCCGTACCTGTGTGGTTCAAAGTATTTTGGCTTATTCCCACAGTCCAAAGACATGTAGGTTAATTGTAGATTCTAAATTAACCGCAGGAGCAAAAATTTAGTCAGGCTGTTGATTCAGTGTGTTTCTGTGTCCACCCTGTGAATCATTGCTGAGCTGTCCATGGTGGGAGCTGAGAGACGCTCCAGTCCCACAACTGACTGGCTGGCTGGCTGGCTGGCTGGCTGGCTG
>JAOXNZ010000166.1:15369116-15379668 GCA_028566095.1 Kryptolebias brasiliensis
GCTCCTCGGATGAGAAGCGAAACGTCTTCAAACTACAAATTGAAGTCCAGTTGCTTTTGTTTTTAACCTTTTTTGAACTCTTCAGGAAGACAAATACCACATAAACGCAGCTACTTACAAGTACTTTTCTAGTGAAAGAAACAGCCTCCACTGCTGTCACTGTGGCTTTCTCTAAAGCCTGAGACCTGTAGGATTACAGAAAATCGACAGTGAGCGGAAACTCTGGGCTCAGAGAAGTGATTTCTTTCCGTGCTGCTGTCTCTTTAAATCCTCGCTCTCCGTGTCTGTAGCGGTGACGTGTCTGTCCTCCTTTCCCCCTCCGGCGCTTCAGTCAGTCAGAGAGACACACTCCGATCTGATTTTCACTTTAAAATACAAGCTGGTTGTCGGGACATCATGGGCAGTGAGTTTTACTTTTCCATCTAATCCGTATGAAACTGATACAAGCAGCCTCTGGGGAAAAAAAAACCCGCTTAACCTTTGGTTTAATCTGCTTTTGTTAACTTAGTTAGCTTACTCCTCCACGGCGCTGACTTTATTGTAAGGAGCTAGCTTACGATGCTAACTAGCGGGTTATTGTTGCTTTTGTGCTGTAATGAATAAATTCTGACTAGAAGCAGTGAGTGAATTAAACACATTATCATAGTGTGGGGTGGGGGTGGGTGTTTACACGCTGAATTCCTTGCCCTTAGCTCAGTTTTAGAGCCGCTTCTGTAGATCGAGTTAGCCGGAAAGCTTGTGCGAGCTAACTCGTTAGCCGGTCATTCAAAGACGCTGACAGTAGTGATGACGACGCATAAGCTCACCCGGTGTTCTGCTGTTTGCCAATGTGCCGAATATTACAACAAACATGTGACATGGGCAATCTTAAGTTCACCCGACAGATATTCAGTGATAGTTGGGGTTGTTTTTCATAGTTGAATATTGGGAATTATTTGTCTTGAGTCCGCCCTCCCCTCACTGCCACGTCCCGTTCTCCATTAGTGATGACCAATATACTGTATTTCTAATAAAAGCATTTTAAGAAAAACACTCCTGTTTTGCTTGTTTGCAGTCAAATTCTTGGAGGTGATAAAGCCATTCTGCGCAGTGCTGCCAGAGATCCAAAAACCTGAGAGAAAGGTGAGATTTTTATTTTCCTTTTCTTCTTATTTTTTAATAATAAATAACATTGATGATTTGGCTTTAGCTGACTCTGGTTTAACTCCTGATAATGTCCTCGACCAACAGATCCAGTTCAGAGAGAAGGTGTTATGGACTGCAATTACTCTCTTCATCTTTCTGGTCTGTTGCCAGGTAAGTGTCCTGTATATATATTTATATTAATAATTACCTAAAAACCTACTCTAAATACTTAACCTAAATGGTAATAACAGTGTAATGATTCATGTATTTAATACAATAAAAAGACCTGCTTTTAAACTATTAATTTGTATTCAAGTAGCCACAATTTGTGTGTGTGTATATAATTAATCTTTAGATTTTTGTCTAATTTGCTTCATTATTAAATAGTTTGCGTCTCTGACAAGGATGTGATCCAGTTTAATAGAAAAAAAGCACATCTGCTTTTCCTGCTTGAGTGTCCATATGTGTCCTCAAAGGTCCATGTCGGCGGAGACACCACTTCAGAAATCTGCATTTAGTCTGAAATTTGTATCCAAGCTGACTGTAGTGGCCCTGCTGTACCTGAGCCGGGAAGACAACTTGTAGTTGACTGCTTTTCCTCCTGTTCTGAGTGTATTTCTGTACCTTGATTTTAAAGAAGAAGAACTCGGCCAAAATGTGCATGAATCAAAATCATTTCAGTAAGACTTGTTCTTAAAAAAGGAAGTAACTTTTGCCGTTTGGAAATCTGCAGTTAGACATTGTTTTATGCTGTTTGCTAAACAAATCCAAATTATCATTATGAATTTACTAGCTAACTTATTATTTTTATGTCCGCCTGCAGTGAAATTAATGCCATACAGATTAAATATGTTGTCCATCACAAGAATAGGTGATTATTCATGTCAAACCAGTAACTTTGAGCTGAAAATGGAAACTGTAAATTGATTCTTGGAGAGAAAGTTTTTTTTGTTTGTTAGTTTGTTTGTTTTTTACTTTTACCTGCTTCATAGAAGAAAATTAAATCTGAACTCTGCTCCTCCAGATTCCCCTTTTTGGCATTATGTCCTCAGACTCTGCAGATCCTTTCTACTGGATGAGAGTCATTCTGGCCTCAAACAGAGGTAGGTAGCCAGCCTGTATTAAGTATAAAACAAAATGCAAGTGTTAGGTCATGCCAACAGGACTTAACAGAAGTATCTCCCTCCAGGTACTCTGATGGAGCTGGGTATTTCGCCTATTGTTACCTCAGGCTTGATAATGCAGCTGCTTGCAGGAGCTAAGATCATTGAAGTTGGAGACACCCCAAAGGACAGAGCCCTCTTTAATGGAGCTCAGAAATGTAAGAAACTCAAATAAGCTTGTGCTTTTAATTTTTTCATAGCGTACATTTTGGTTCTCTAACCTTTTGTTTGAATGTTTGCAGTGTTTGGGATGATCATCACCATTGGCCAGGCTATTGTGTACGTGATGACCGGCATGTATGGAGATCCATCGGAGATGGGTGCAGGGATCTGTCTGCTCATCATCATCCAGGTGAAAAGGCAAACACATATTCACATCACTGTGTATTTTAAAAGAATAACAACATAATCGCAATGTGTAATAGGCTTTAAGTACAGGCTATCGATTACATTTGTACGACATGGATAAAACTAATAGAAGTGGCTTTTAATTTCTATGATTAAGATTTGCTTTAACATGAGTCAATAAGGTCACGCATGGGAAAGAATGTGCTCTAGTTAAATTATAATAAATGCTCCTAAAATAACATGCATAATTGTTATAATACAAAATAAAAGGTCCAATGTATAGCATGAGGTAGTAACCAAGATTCTACAAAGAAATGGGAGTTAAAAGCAAAAATATAGTTTTTGTGGAAGGCCTCTTTTCTTCCTAACTGGTTTGTTTGTGTTCCTCTGTAGCTGTTCGTGGCAGGACTGATCGTGCTGCTGCTGGATGAGTTGCTCCAAAAAGGCTATGGTCTCGGTTCAGGGATCTCACTGTTCATTGCCACCAACATTTGTGAGACCATTGTCTGGAAGGCCTTCAGTCCCACCACTGTGAACACTGGGAGAGGTAAGGGGCCACAGACTAGTCTTTTAAGTGTTTTTGATTTATCAATTGTTTGTTACAAAAGCCTGCCTCTTTGCTTCTCAGCAGCCATCAGAAATGTTTTTATATCTTTTGTGTTTTAGGCACAGAATTTGAGGGAGCAATCATCGCTCTTTTCCACCTGCTCGCCACAAGAACCGACAAAGTGCGAGCTCTAAGAGAGGCCTTCTACAGACAGAACCTGCCCAACCTCATGAACCTCATTGCCACTATTTTTGTTTTTGCTGTAGTGATCTACTTTCAGGTGAGTTTGTGTGACTTCACGGTCAAAAAATGTTCATGCTTATGACAGGAATTGGTTGTCGTCTAAAACGTCATGTGTTCTTGCAGGGATTCAGGGTGGACCTGCCCATCAAGTCAGCTCGCTACCGTGGCCAGTACAACACCTATCCTATCAAGCTGTTCTACACCTCCAACATTCCCATCATCCTGCAGTCTGCCTTAGTCTCCAACTTGTACGTCATCTCCCAGATGCTCTCCACACGCTTCAGTGGCAATTTCCTGGTTAATCTGCTCGGAACGTGGTCTGTAAGTATAATGATAATTAACTTTTTTATGTTGATTTTTATGGGGATTTTCATTTAAACAAGAAATTTCAAATTAAGTTTTTCATATTCTAAAAACTTGTGCACATAATGGTTTAGAAACACTAAAGTTTTTTTTGTTAGTCTTTTTTTTTGGTTCAGACATTCACTCTGTACTTGAGAAATAAGGGATTTAGATTTTTATGATCATGTCATTGTAAAACCTGTTTTTGCCAGAGTTTAAGGATGAAAACGCTAAATGGTACAGAGTTATACACAGATGTACAGTAGGAAATTGAAGATGTGTAATTTCTTATTCAAAAGTTCAAAAGATGTCATAAAAACTAGTTTTTTTTTGTTGTTTGTTTCATAATCATAAACGATAAACAAGTTGGGGAGATTATAACATATAACATATATATACATCTGTGGTTGAATGCTGAATTGGTGACACTGGGATTCTCCAAGGCTGAAAGTAAACTATATAGTTGGCACTGTTGCAGCTTCACATAACTTGGGTTTGAACCTGCTGTTCAGCTTGAGTCTTTCTGTGTGAAGTTTGGATCTCTGGGTTTTCTCCAGACGTGTCTTGTTCCTCAAGCAGTCCGAACATATGCACGTCAGGTTTTCTGTTGATTTTAAACTGACCTCAGATGTGACTGTGAGCATGCACTGACGTCTAAGGCAACTCATTTGTCCCTCAGAGTGTCAGTTTCAGCTGCAGCAAGTCTGGCATAGGTGATTAGGGTTCCCTGGAAATATACAACACATACATTTTTGCCTAACATCAGTCATTTGTCTCAGAAAAAAATGGATGTTTTAGCAGCTTGTGTGTTTAGATGCTTTGACTATGACAAATTACAGTTTGCTGAGAAATGGTAATTCATTTGAAACTAATTTCAGAATGCTCGACCATATTGGACAAGAAATGTTTTTGCATTGTGTTTACATAGTTAATATGATATAAAATGGTTAGAAACCGAGTGATTTAAATATGACTTAATCTCCATTATGTGGCCTGTGTTGCAAAGGTGTGTAGGAATGTTATGAGGAAGGAGAGAAAAATAAACTTTCAAGGGGGAAACTGATTCTGTAGGTCATGGCCCCCAAAAGTGCTACCTTTTTGTATTTGTTTGGTCAGATTTGGATAGTCAAACACGTTTGTTTTCTTGAAAAAAAAAAAAAAAAATTCTTTATCTCCTTCTGATTGTAGGACGCAACGTCCGGGGGCCCAGCCCGTGCCTATCCCGTCGGGGGTCTCTGTTACTACCTCTCTCCACCCGAGTCTTTTGGCTCTGTTCTAGAGGACCCGGTCCATGCACTCATCTACATATTCTTCATGCTCGGCTCATGTGCCTTTTTCTCCAAAACGTGGATTGAAGTTTCGGGCTCTTCTGCAAAAGATGTAAGTCCTCACTGTTGTCTGTCAGGAAGTGGTGGTTTTGTTTTCAAAGCAAGCTTTGTGTCAGAACTCTGCTCCTCACTGTCACGTAGGTGGCGAAGCAGCTGAAGGAGCAGCAGATGGTGATGAGGGGGCACAGAGAAACCTCAATGGTTCATGAACTAAACAGGTAAAATAAAAAACTAATAAAAGCATCTTCTGGACTCACAGAAGTACGTTTCTGTTATTTGTTTTATGTATTTCATCAACTACACAAACCAAACATGGACAAATTTATATTTAAGTTTTAATTAGAATTTTTGCGCAAAAATTACAGATTTTATTACAATGTTAGAACTTAAATTTTTTTCCTACTCATCTAATCACCATTTAACCTGAGGTGTCTGAATATCTTTTGTAGGTACATTCCTACAGCTGCAGCCTTTGGTGGACTGTGTATCGGTGGTTTATCGGTGATGGCAGACTTCCTTGGAGCTATCGGCTCTGGTACCGGTATCCTGCTGGCTGTCACCATTATCTATCAGTACTTTGAAATCTTTGTCAAAGAACAGAGCGAAGTGGGCAGCATGGGGGCCATGTTCTTCTAGAAAAGCCATAGTTTTTTCCATCTTCTATCAACTTTTATTAAGATCACTGACATTGCTTTTTTTTAAAAAAAAACAACAACAAAGAGAAGCCTCTGCACTATTATCTTTGCAGTTTAGACATTTGAGGAACCTTCAGGAAACTCAGCTGAAATGAGAAGCTGTGAGGTGGAGGAGCATGTTGACTTTCACATCATTTCCTCACGCCTCTGAAGCTCCAAAGTGATGCAGAGACCACCATTTCAGCTGGACTTTATCTTTCTTTTTTCTTTTTTATTCCTTTTTTGTTTTGTTTTTTAACCAGACTCCAGAAAAAGCTCCACAAGATTGCCTAAAAGGCTTCTGGCTGGATTTTTAAAATTTTTCCACCTCCTCGGATTTGATGTCTAAGCGCCTCATGCAGGTGATTTGGATGATGGCCATCATCTACCTGCTTTGTGCTTAGTGTTATCTTCTTTTACTGTTCACTTTTTTTGTTTTGTTTTGTTTTTTGTTTGATTACCTGCCAATCAGGTTAAGGTTTGGACCAGAAGGTGAACTGTCAGGACCTTGAGTCCAGTACTGTATACGTTCCTTATTGTGACCCTGCATTAGAGCTCAGGGTCCTTCAAAATGAGACTGGAGCTCATATTGGGTTCCAGCCTCAAAACGAGTGGTTTGAACAAAAACCCAGCAATCCATCTAAGAAACAAGGGGGTTCTTGTTTTAATGTATGGCGTTCCCAGGGATCTGCAGTATTAACTCACGTCACACTTATTCTCGTTACTCAAATCCTAAGATCTTCTGTTTTGTTTTTAATTGTCTGCTCTATATGTAATCATTTTTGGACAAATTATTTTTTTTCTGTACATAGGCCATGCTTTGAATACCTTTGAATTTGTCTTTGATTATGTACAAAAAATGCATTTCAGAACAAACTTGTATAAAAAAAACATTCTGAATAAAAAAAGACTTTTGTGAAAAGAATTTCAGATTTAATAAACTGTTTGCTGTTGTTAATTAATGCATTAATACTTCTTGGTCCTGCATCATATATTTATAAAGTTTAATGTCTGCTGGCCGTGTTGCATATTTGCCTAAATATTAAAACTTCTCAGTTTAGGATTTTTACAACTCAGGATAGCTGATGTCATGAGAAATATCGGGGGGGATTTGTGTGTGTGTGTGTTTTAAAATCATTTACCGCATGTTTACTTTTTTTTGTGCTGTTGTACGTCTTCATAAAAACTCCAAATAGATATTTTTGGTAGTGTTTTAGTCAGGTATCAAGACAATAAAGTTTAGCAAGGCTAGCAAAGTGATTATTGTTTTACTTTCCTACTAGATAGACATGTATTTCCATATAAAATAAAGTTTATGGTGATATTGAAATATAAATCCATAAAACACCAAAATGCAACAGAGTAAGAATTTTTCTACTATATTAATGTCTTGATTAGTAAAAATTGCTCTTTTGGTAGCTTATGTTTCTATTAAATATGAGTAGGTAATAATCAATACATAGGCTAAACTTATCAAAACTTAAAACGACAAGTAAATATGTTTGTGTTTTATTTTGACAGCTGCATTGTAGACTTATACCTTTGGTCTAAACAGCAGACCTTTTAATTGCCACATGGAGATCATTTGCAATGTGAAGATTTATCCACAAATACTAGACAAATTTAATATGTTAAAAGATTGTTTTGACGACTTGCAATTCAGAGTAGTACAAACTCAAGGGCTTTCATTTTCTGTAAAACCGTAGCAGCTGCATTTCCGTGTCTGACCTGAAGGGGGCAGAAGAGTTCCCCGCTGCGCTAACGACACCGGAAACTTTAGAAAAGAAGCAGAAGAAGCCGTCATGCTTTTGCCAAATTGGCACGGATAGTTGTGAAACCGCGTCCTGGACATGGGGAGAAACGCGCCGTCAGTGTAGTTTTATTCAGTGAAAATATTTATTTTCCGAAACAGTGGTTTTAGTGAATTTAAAGGACAATTTTTACGTGTTACAGCGCGAAGAAATGAGCTCAGTCAGAGAGGAAGGTAAGCACCCTCAGCGTTAGCCGGCTAACTTTTCTGACACGAAACTTTAATTTGAATGAAAAATTATTGCTGGTTTTGTTATGAAGGGTCTAAACGGGCTTATTGCTGAGGTGTAAATGAAGACATTTAGAACTAGTGACTTTATGTTTGGACCGAAAGGTTAGGGCCGACTGTTTAACCTTGAAAACCAACAAGCTGCGTGTCACTAGGAGGCTGCAACATGCTTTAACTGTGATAAATTAAGGATGTTTACTATAGAGTTTTGCCATTTAAATCACCTAAATGCTGTCTGATGTTTAAAATAATTTTCTGTATATGTATACTTTTGACTTTGTACATACAACTTATAAACAGCATGAATTCTCACACATCAAACCAGCAGTTTGCTACCATTATTTAAGTGTTACATCAGTGGTTGTCATGTTTACTGAAAGCCAGTTTTAAAACCACCAGTATATTAAAGAGTATATATACTTTTTCTCAAATGATAAACCAGCTCTATCTCAGTCAGCTTAAGTATTAAATTGTAAAATCTGTTAAAACAATGTAATTGTCTTATGGCACTTAAAAATTAAAAAATAAATTATTACACAGTAAAAAAAAAAAAGTTGTTCTGCCTCAGCATTTGAGTACTGGACTGTTTTAAATGCAGTTGAGTATTTTTATTTATAATTATGTGTTCATGTGCTCATTGTAGGCAAGCCAAGCGTTTCAGTTCTTCATCCAACTATGTTTTGGTCTAATTGTAGACGGCCTTTGCACTGAGACATTTTCATCAGTCATGTGTTGTAGTCTCTTGATGGTCTTCGTAATGTTTAAACTGTTCATGGTTTCTGATTGTCCTGTAACTGCAGTTAGTAGGTACACTCTTAAAGTAAATTGCTCATTGTGTTTTTCCTCAGATTTTTTGTTTTACCTAATTGTTTTGACAATGTCTTTGCATTTGTCTTTACAATAGGTAAAGACAAAATTATATTTGTCACCAAAGAAGATCATGAAACCCCCAGCAGTGCAGAGCTTGTAGAGGAAGACCCCGATGACCCCTATGAGGAGAAAGGTGAGGAGCAGCACAGCTACTGAGAGAAATCTGAGAGTGAGTTAGGCTTTTAAAATGATTTCCCCCTCCACTTTTCTCCTTTTAGGTCTAATTCTTCCCAATGGGGAGATAAACTGGAACTGCCCCTGCCTGGGCGGGATGGCCAGCGGACCCTGTGGGACTGAATTTAAAGATGCTTTCTCCTGCTTCCACTACAGTAAAGAGGAAGTGAAGGGCTCTGACTGCTTGGAGCAGTTCGGGGTTATGCAGGAGTGTCTCCAAAAGTACCCTGAGATCTACCCACAAGAGGATGATTCATCATCCAGCCAGACCTCGCAGGATTCTGCTTCTGCAGAGCCATCAAGTCAAAACCGATCACCGGGCAACGAGCAGGACTCTGATACCACAACACCGGACAAAGAGAGCTCAGAGGAGAGCTAATAATGAGCCTGATTCTGTGGTCCTCAAGGCTCATCATTCACATTTCACATTCAGCCATCGTTTTATGGAACAATTGAAAAACATCTTTATATTTTTTTAATAATGTTTCTTTTTTAGTTTTCCAAGATTAAAAGTAAAAATGTATCTTGTGTCTGAACATATGAGTTACTGTCAGGGGAACAGGAAACCAGGTAAAACTGACTACATATCACACAAGCTGATTTTAAAAACCTAAAGCGATTTGATTGAATGCACAGAAAAGGAAAGCTAACAGCTGTTGTAATGAAAGTAAAAAAAAGTTAAATTTATTTCTTTTAATCTTGATTTTTCTGCAAAACAACACAATTCATGTGATTCACAGAACAGAGATGTTATAAATGTCTCAGTTCCTTTGCATTCTGGGTACCTCGGGTCTAAAAAGGTTAAGTACTTGATTCACAAATCAGTGTTTAGATTCAAGTCATTTGATCCTGCCGTTGTGCTCCAACGCCATTATTCAGTTCAGTCAGTGAGTCACAGGACCAAGCTTACAATCCTCTGATTGCACAGTGTGTTTGCTTTGCCTTAAGGGGACAGGTCACTGCACGCTCTGTGATGTACAGCAACAGCACTGCAGACTAAATGTACAGTAAAATGGGTTTTGTGCATATTTTTTGCTCTTTATGCACCATTTTCTCCTTTTTACCTTTTTAATTATATGCGATACAAAATGTTCCTTGTTGAACTAGACTCAAAATTGATTTGATCGCTGTCACCCATTCATTTGCTGAATTCAGTGTGGAGATTTAATGTACGAAGAAACATTTCTGAAACTAGTCAGAGTGGGCTCTTCGTTGGTGTTACCACTGTTGCTTTCTGTTCTGCGCTTATTCTGCTAATTTATAACTAAACTTGAAATATTTACCTCATCTGAACCAAACTGAAGTGTTTGTGTGCAGCAAAGAAATTACTAAAGTGAATAATGCAGAAAGTTTTGTAATAAAATACATTACAACTTTATTGTGACGCGTTTGGTTCATTCTCCTTGCTGTGATTGAGCAAAAAGAAACTCCTTAAGGGTAGAAATTTTTGAAAATGCTTTCATTTAAATAGGTTTGAAACTACAATCTCATTGCTTTCATAAGAAATAGCAATCTGATTTATTTGCTATTTTTGATTACAATTGTTTTGCTTTTAATGAAGACTACTGAGTTTCTAAATCAGCATTTGAGGCTAGTTTGTAAATGTTATCTTCAGTTATGTGTGTGATTATAAACAGGTGAGCAATAGTCTTCATGAATCATTCCCTGTAAGTAAGATTCAGTAGCATCAACAATATCAG
>JAOXNZ010000166.1:15387787-15399713 GCA_028566095.1 Kryptolebias brasiliensis
ATCAAATAAATAAATACTTTAAAATCTTTTCAATTCCTTTGAAACATTGGTCTTTTTGCAAACTAGCTCTATTTTAGTCTTATGTTACTTAGCTTCTAGCTAGATTTTCCCCAGTTCTAGTAATCCTTTTGCTATTTCTGGCTTTAAGAAAACCATTCGCTTTTAGTTAGCATTTTCCTACTTTTAGCTTTTAGTTAGTGTTTTGTGACTTTTAGCTTCTAGCAACCATTTTGCTACTTTTGGCTTTTAGGTAGTGTTCTGCTTCTTTTAGCTTTAACAACTCAGTCTCAGCTTCTTCAGCACTCATTCAGCACTCACTCTGCACTTTGACAGAAAATGTCATTTCTCCCCTTCCTCCTCTGTCGGGTCCCCGCCGTGCGTCTTTACGCGCACCTGTCCCTTTAAGAAAGCTGATCGGTGAATGAACTCGAGCCTTTCCGCGCTGACGTCAGTGGGGTTAGAGAGGTTGGTGTTCCCATCAGTCGGGCAGATACCCGGGATGAGGACCAGACAAGGGGGGGGGGGGGGGTGACCGGATTCCTGCTGCCGTTTTCCCTCTTTGTTGCGCCTCTATAATCTGTGCCGCTCAGTGTTGTGTTGGACTCTCCTGAACTTGTCTGTGGGAACATAACGGTGCCGCTCAACCCTCCGCCCTCTTTCTTGAGCGCAAGGGAGGGTTTTTCCAGATTACAAGCCTTGTTTTTCTTAGAGGACCAAGGTCTGTTTGGATCAGAATGACGCCGGATGAATTCTATTCGAGACACTGATTAGACTTTTACTGCACTTCCAGTTTGTTTCCTTTGTGTGTGTGTGTGTGTGTAAAATGCTTCATAATCAGGAGGAACGGTCTGGAAATCCATCCAGTGCGCAGGAGGACGGGACAGCGCGCCTCTGTGACTCCTCCAGCAGCAGCTTGGGCCTCCAGCCACCTGCTTACTGTAAACTGGAGTTCAGGAGAAACTCGGTCACAGATGACTATAAAATAACAGCTCAGGTTCTTGGCCTGGGCATTAATGGCAAAGTGCTGGAGTGTTACTGCAAGAGAACGGGGGTGAAATGTGCCCTGAAGGTGCGTAAATTCACCAGATTCTGTTTCCTATTGGTGTGTCTGAAAAATACAAAGCATCAGTTACTAATTTCTCTTCTGTCCTGTGTTTAATGGCTCCTGACGTTTCTTTGATTGATTAAATCTGAAAGTTAATCTGTTCAGACACTGATGTGCTGACTGAGAACCTCTGACTCCTCTTTGTTTTGATTGCTGCTGGATGGACAATGATATGCTCTGTAACAATATTACATAATGTGACTCAGACCTTTGCCAAATGCTGTTTTGTTTGTTTTTCTCTCATCTACTCAAGAACAAGTCTTTAATTTGGGCTGTAAGAAATGCAGCTCTGCTGGTTGTAAGGGCCGTGAGAAAAATAAATAAATAAATAAACAAACAGGAAGAGAGGCTCCATGAGTGCGTTCACATTTTCTTTGGAATGTCTTTTCCAGGCCGTAACCAAACAGGTATGATGAAATGTTCATACGCCACCACTTTCCTTGGAAAGCGGCCTTGCTTGAAGGGAAATGGTGTTATCTGTGATTAGAGGGTTTTAGAGAAAAGTCTCACATTTCTAACACTTATGTTTGAGTCAGACTCCTCCTTTAGGATTCCGATCTGATGGTAGTTTGAACAGGACACCCTCAGTTGCAGCACTTGGCCTCTAAACGTGGCTCATGTTACAGAACTCTGCACTTATTTTCTGTAGAATACTTGCTTTAGAAGATTATTATCATTGCCTAAAGCTCTCCACTTGGACAAATATAAAACAGAAACGATCCATTAAAAGCCTCCCTTTGCTTCTATCTTTTTTTAGATCCTATATGATTCTCCTAAAGCCCGACGGGAGATTGAGCTGCACTGGCGAGTGTCCGAAGGCCCCCACATTGTACAAATACTCAGCCTGTATGAAAACATGCACCATGGGAAGAAGTGTCTGCTTATTGTGATGGAGTGGTGAGAATTATCATATTTATGTTTGCAATTAGTTCCTTCAGTGCAACCCCTGATGGTGATTCTTTTTAATTATCTATCAGAAAAATCTCTGCACATTTAGTCAGAAACAGCTTTTTAACTGTAAAGTTCAACCGAAGAAGCGCGGGCTCCAGATAAAAGCATTTATGAAATACTGTAAATAACGCCTCCTAACGTGAAAAACTAGAGGTGTCACAAAAACTGAACCACCAGGTTGAGGAGCAAAGCTTGAATTTGAATTAAACTGTGCGAGGTGAATGAACCGGAGGCTTTCTGTACTGACATTGGAGCGGGGGTGGGGTGTGTTAAAGAGATTGATGTTCCCATCAGAGTGAGAAGGGGGAAGATACCCGTGATGAGGACTGGAGCTGTAAAATCTGTAAAAATGACCGAGCTGTAGCCATTTTTGCGGTTGCTAAGGTCAATTAGCTGTGGCAACCATCTTGAATCAGGTTGACTCTGAAAGTTAATCAGTTATAGATGTTTATCCAATGATTACTTTCTGAGAGTTTCATCAAAATCCATCCACTGGCTTATGAGAAATTTTGCTAGCAGACAGCCAAACAAACACACACACACACACACACAGACAAAAACATTATCTCTCACTGCTTAAAGGGGAATGTGGGCGATAATAACAACTAGAAAAATGCTGAGTGCTGAATGCCTAAATTTTATATAAAATATAAATATATAAATATAAAAATTATAAAAGCCAAAGGTCATACGATGCTATTTCAGGATTGAGAGGATCTTTGAACATATGAATGACTAAAATAGCACAAAATATGCAAGAGTAGTTTGATTTCAACAAACATATGGAAGCAACTGTAAAACAGGAAAACAAAAGTGACAACACCGTCAGTTTATTACATTTGCTGTATTTGATTTTCATGATCATACTTGTGTCACCTGCTTTTGTCTGAACTTAGCAGTGAATTATGAGGCTCGACGACTTGCTTTGTTCTAAAACTATGATTGCTGTGAAAAACTGCTGCCGTTTGCCAAATGTATCCTTTAGTGCCCTCATTCTGATCTCTCTGTCTCAGCATGGAAGGAGGGGAGCTGTTCAGTCGCATCCAGGCCAGAGGGGACCAGGCCTTTACAGAGAGAGGTGGGTCCAAGTCTTTGTTTAATCCTCCCGTTTATTCACTTTGATCTCTTCCTTCATATTAATATCATATTTGCCCATCAGAGGTGTCAGAGATTATGCATGACATCGGTACAGCCATAGAATACCTCCACAATGTGAACATCGCTCACAGAGACGTGAAGGTAACAATGCACCCACAATAAATCTTTGCAAACGAATAAAGGAGAGGGTTTCTGCTTATACATTTGATTTTTTTCTATTCCTCATTAATGTTTTAGCCCGAGAACCTGCTCTACACAACCAAGGACAGTAACGCCACTTTGAAACTGACAGACTTTGGCTTTGCAAAGGAGACAATAGCACACAATTCCCTGCAAACTCCCTGCTATACTCCATATTATGTTGGTGAGAGTTTCCTGGAATGTTTTTCAGCGTATTGCATTTTTGCCATCATTGAACATATGCAGTGTCAGTCCTCTTTTTTTAGAAACTTTACACGTCATTGTGGTCTTACACTTTTATGTTTTTTTATTTATCATTATTTTTGTGTGTGTTTTACATTATTGTACATTTGCAGCACCAGAAGTGCTTGGGCCAGAGAAATATGACAAGTCATGCGACATGTGGTCTCTGGGGGTTATCATGTACATTTTGTGAGTATCATGTATGTAACTCATTCAGCTTCATAAAATATGTATAGCTGCTGATCACTTGTTAAAGGCCACCGGGATTTCTGGTCTTTTCTTTTCTTGTTTCTCCTTTTCGGTCTTTTATTTTTCTGTTTCCCAGACTCTGTGGTTTCCCTCCTTTCTATTCGAACACGGGTCAGGCCATCTCTCCAGGTATGAAACAGAGGATCAGACTGGGCCAGTATGAGTTTCCCAACCCTGAGTGGGTCGACGTTTCCGTGGAAGGTCAGGTTTTTAACCGTTAAATTTACATCAAATAGCAACACAGTTAAAAGTATGAATTTTAACCAAATTCAAAAGAAAAAAAAAGCCCTGAAAAATGATCCAAACTGATCTGAAAAGCGCTAAAGTGATTCTTCAGAACCTTTGAAGCGGGTTTTGTGGAAGGGTAATGAGAAATTAATATTTCACCTGTTGTAGATACTAAAATCCATTTTGGTATTGGTCACACTCAGATTAGCCCTAACCTTTCCACAGAAACCCGCTTCTAAAGATCTGAACTATTGCTTTAATACTGAGCCACTTATTTTGACCTTTGTTTATCTAAGTCCTGTACCAATACAGTCATAGTCTTTAAGCTATAAGAGGTTGTCAACCTGCACATTCATAGTTTTCATTCATAGAAATGTTTAATTCCAGTAAACAGCATGAGTAAACTGATACAATGGACTTTTGCAAGTATTTCTGCTTTTAGATTTGATTGCATTTGATTATAGTTTTGTACATTAATTAGTCCAGTGTTTTAGTTATCAAAGAGTATATATCCATATATATCTTTTAGTGCTTTGGAAATAAACAGCTTAAAAAGAAAGGAGATAAAGTCTTGTATTTTACACTATTTAAGACATGTTGGATTGTTTACTTTTGTTTTATTCTCTTCAGCCAAACAGCTTATCATTCAGTTACTGAAGACAGACCCCAGTGAGAGGATGACCATTGGACAGTTTATGAACCATCCTTGGATTAGTGTAAGTTAACACCTTCTCTGTCCCGGGTCTGTCAACTTGCACCGTTGTTGCTCTCTGAGTAATCATGGAGGTTTATGCTTTTATCCAACAGCAGTCAATGGTGGTCCCTCCCACACCTCTGCACACCTCTCGTGTTTTGACAGAAGACATGGAGCTGTGGGATGACGTAAAGGTAAGACTCGGCCTATCTGAATCAGTTTGTGCTCGGTCAGAATGTGGCCACAAGGCGGCAGAAAAACACCACATCAGATTCATGGCAACAAACCGTTCCAACAGGAGGAAATGACCAGCGCTCTGGCCACCATGCGAGTGGACTACGACCAGGTGAAGATCAAAGACCTGGACACGTCCAACAACCCTCTGCTGAACAAGAGACGCAAGAGGCCGGTGCCTAAAGACGCAGACAGAGGAGAGGTCGGTGGAAGTGTAGACGGAGACTGTCAGAGAGAAGGTGAATTTCCTGAAGAAAATGGGAAAATAATTTCAGCACAAAAGTAGTGTCAAAGTAAGCACTATAGGGAATATCTTTGTCCATCCACATGTTCTACTGTATGTATTTCTTCTTTGGGTCAACACACTCAATAATTGAAAGAATCACATTTATTTTTTAACTGTTACTTCTTTCACCAACTCAAATAAATTTTTTAATCTGTTATTTGTGTCAATTTTTACTCCAAATCTTTAACTATTTGTTATTTACTTTATGTCAAACTCAGAGATTTTGTTGCAGCAGGAGAAGAGGATGTAATACAGAATAAAATAACACAAAACATTACATGGTGTTATAGATGAGAACAGTGATGGATGCATTTACACCCCCACGCTTATTGATGCTCGGCTAATGATTACCCATACGCTGACAAAATTTATGAGCCCACACAGTTATGTTTTAAATTAAAGAAATAATTGTTTTCTTGGTCATTTTCAGGGATGATTTAGTCCTGAGCTGAATGATGCTCATTCTTCAAATCCTTTAGTGACTCACTTTAAAAAATTGGGAGGATCAAAAATCGTTCTCATGTGCCTGTACATATCCACAGGTGACCAGAACTACCTATATGTGAATAAATATCAATGTTTTCTGTCTTTCTTTTTATCTGTGTCAGCATTAGGAATATTCTACATAAATACTGCTGCAGATCAGGTTGGGTTTGCTGAGCGGGTGTGCACAACAGGTTTAAGCTGTTCCAAATAGAGCTAATCAAGCAATAAGTTTAACTTAACTTAATGCTGAGGTCAGAGGTTTAACATGGACATGAAATAATTTCTTTGAATCGTTCTTTTTCCAGGGTAGAATGATTATGCAACATACAACGTCAATGCCAAAGGAAGAATTGGGTGCGCAGGTTTTATTTTAAATTGTTTGACAGCACTCACTGGATCGACCAACATTTATCTGTCACTCTCAGATGAAAGGACAGTGGTGAAGGTGTTCAGGAACAAATTTAAACAAACTGGTACAGTTCATTTATAACATTCATGCACATGTTGAGTGTATAACTTAACTTGACTTGATTTAACATCATTGTGTTTATACAGCTCTAGTCATTTTGACATATAGAACAAGAGGCCTTGCACAATAGAGATTGATTTATAAAGAGAGCTCAAACTGGAAGTCATACAAAAGAAGAGCCTGATTACTGAAGGCTCTGCCTCCAAATCTATTTTTAGCCACTCTGGGAACAACAATTGGGTCTGCATTCTGAGAGTTTTGGGTAATAAGGGACTGCTTGGTCTCAGTAGTGTCAGAGAGGGGAAGGATCTTAGCTCCAACTCTGAATATAACAGGGAGATAATAAAGACAATCCGGTAGTGAAGAGAGTTGGCCTCTCTTGCTAGTTCTGGTCAGTACTCTGGCTGCTGCTTTTTAAATCAGGTAAACATTTCTTTTAAAAAACACCATGATAAGGCCTTACAGCTGTTAGGCCAAGAAGTAACAAAAACACAGACAATTTGTTTTAGGCAGCATTTCTGCTCTGTGACTTGATTTCTGTTTCTTTTATGGAAACATCCGTAACTCATTTGCTTACTGAAAAGCTACACTGCTCACATAGTGTCCATAAATTTGCATCAGTGCGCTTTGCACTGGAAATACTGACATTCAAACCTCTTGTGGGGATCAGGGAGGATTCAATGGAGACGTTTAGAAAAGACCAAAGGATAAGTTTGAGAAAGTTGACGGGGATAGAAGATGAAGCGATGGAGTTCAGTTCTTTTGGGTGTGTCATGAGTGACCTCCTGACAATCCGGGAGAAAGCTGTCCTGCTCAACCTGCTGGAACCTCACTGTAAGGTCGGTTCACGCCTTTGCCGTTTTTAAAATGTAATTTGGATAATTTACATCGGATTTATTGTAGAAACACTTAGAGCAGAACAAAAACCTGCTTGTCGCTGCCATTTTATCCCTAAAAACATGGTTGTGTGTTCTTGTATTTGAGGTGGTTTTCATGTTATCAGCTGCAGCTATCAGAAGAAGCCTGGTGGATGAATGGGCTTTCTGTCAGAGCTGTTACAGTTTATAGCTCCCCTGGAAGCAGGTGTTTGTTTGGCCTGGCACAACCATGGTACCAGGTTATAAAAGTGCAATAATAAGCCTGTTGGATCAAACCATTTCTGAAGGGTATAAATATACCAAAATGTCAAGCATAAAATAAACAATATATATTAAAAATGATTTTAAAAAAGTACTGTAGCTGTTCTCTGAAGACATACACATAGTGTTAAAGAATAAAATGGCAAAAAATGGCTTTTAATGTCTTATAAAATGACAAAAAATGGCTTTTAATGTTTTATAAAATGACAAAAAATGGCTTTTTATGTCTTACAAAGCAAACTGTTTTACCATTTTTATCAAATAACCATTACAATTGTATCAACTTTACACACACAGATGATCACTGCTGGTTTAATGAAGAAAGACAAACAAACAACAAAAAAAGGCAAACTTTGTACTTTTATTCTAAAAACAGTGATCCAGTTGTGTGACTTGTAACATAGTAAGATTATTTATTTGAAGGCTTTCTGTAAGTATATTTGCTAAATTAACACTGAAGTCTTGAAAGACATTTCTAAATGTTTCTAATTTTGACTTCCACACCATGTTTAAATCACCTAAAGCAAAATGTCCAATTGAAAAATAAAGAGACATTAAGTCCTACGCTAGAGTTATTGTATTATCCTTACTAGTTCAATGTTATAAAAGTTCTGTTTGGTGTTAAAATAACTGCAAATAGAATTCCTTTATCAAGCCTGAACCAATTAGTAAAGTCCATGGTTACTTTTTAACATAACTTGATTGTTTTAGTTTTACCAATATTGATGTATATATATATATATTTATTAATAATAACTCAGATCAACATGTTTTCTCTATACAACTAACACTTCATACAATACAATAAATAAGAGCTTTAGTTGTGGACAAAAACATTAAAATTGATCAAAAGTGTTTTTTTTTACTTAACTTTAACTTTTTTAATTTCAACCTCTGAACAAAGTTTGACCTGACAGAGCATTACACAAAAGTGAACAAGACTATTATACATTTAGTGTGTTTAAATCCTAATTTGCAATAAGTGAGAGAAAATAATTAAGTAAATCTCATCATGGTGAGCTGCTGGTGTGTTTAATTTTACAGAGAAATACAACTGTTTATCATCAGCATAAATCAAACCAAACTAATAATCAGGAGATATGTTTATTAAGCTAGCCTGGTAGCAAGAAGTGCATAAAATAAGGGTAACTTTAACCACTGAGGCTAATCGTCTTTAATGACAAGATAACAAGTCATTTATTTCATTATCTCATGATGGCAAATCTTTAAAGTATTTTTATCATATCAGGAGTTTTTGGTTTTTCATGATTGTGCTTTAATTATTTCAACATTTGTCAAAACAAACAGGAAAAACAACAGTGCACCAGTAATCCAGACACCCAAAAGGAGTTAATTTAATGTAATTTAACCATAGTAATTGAATATGATTACTGCTCTATTTTAGTTAATCAAAACAACGGTAGTGCAGATGCTCCAGGCCAAAGATACAGAGGGTGAGAGCCCGAGCTGGACTTGTTTACACTGTGGAGTGCTGTGTCTCATCGAGAACAAGTCTGTGCACTCCTACTTCCTGCGTCTCTACTGCGTCACGGTAAGAGGAGCTGAAATATTTGTTACTCCACCCACTCAGATCACCCAAACACAGTGAAACGTGCGCAGCCCATCCCTCAGTACAGAGCATTTTGTTCCCTTTCATTTGAGCATACAAGGCCAGCTGCACGTATGGCACGGGGTAGCCTCTAATTTGCAGCTTCCTGTGCAAACAATACGTTTACATGGATCGTGCACATATATATGACTGTTGAAAGCCACTTTTCTCTGTTTTCCTGTCATTTTAATTAATTTCCTTAAACACAGAGAGCCAAGTTACTGTGGGAAGAGGAATTGTACATTCCATGCAAGTACACTGTGAATTGTGCGTACTTCCACACTTTCCCTGCAGAAGTAAGTCATTTTGTTTAAAGTCATAGTTCAGATGTTTTGAAGTGAGATTCTGCTGAAAAGTTATGAAAAATTAATATCTTACCTGTTGTAAATAGCTCTTTGAACGTTTGGATAAATAGACTTTAATTCTGACAGGACTGATAAGCTAAGAGAAAGTCCAAACAGGGCCAAGAGCAAAGTGGACTAGCCATTAGCTCATCAAGCTATCTTAAACAGGTAAGATAACAACTGTTCATAACCTTTCCATAGAACCCCACTACAAAACCATCACTTTAAGTCGATGTGCTTTGCTTTTAGAAGAATGTGCTTTGCTTTTTCAGGCGCATCATGTTGGCTTCAACTTTGCAAATGAAACAGAGGCAGAGGAATTTCATTCAGCAGTGGAGGCGGTTCATCGTAAGAACAACAAAATAAATCATAAATCACAACACCATATGATGTTTTATTGGTTTTAGGCTTCATTTTTCATTTGCAGAAAAGATGTCCGTCATGATCAATATGACCAAAAAAGAAGTAGTGAGCAGCTCATCGAGCGATCCACCTAATTCAAAGTAAGAAACGATCTGCTGCCTTATAGATTTTAAAGAAAAACATGAGTGAATAATTAAATGCCTTTTTTGCATCATCCACAGAAACGCAAAAGATGTAAATTTCTATGAGGAGCCAGACCCCTTCAAAGCTCTGACCACAAGTTTGGTAAATCAGTTCTAACAGAGAAGTGCCAAAAATAAATCTGGGTTCATCTTAAATCTTGAACTGTAACTAGAAATAACATGCTGCATCTTTTTGTTCTCTGATGCTTGAAGTTTTCAGGTCTGGACCCTGTTATGATCAGCCTGTTAATGCAGACAAAACTCACTGAGGAGGACTTAAGAAACAAAGGTGTTGCTGAGCTTGTCGACTGCATTATCAGTCAGTTTGGAGGATTAAAAGCTGTGCAGACAGAGTTGAGGAGGAAAAGTAGGATTTTTTTTTCCCCCATTTCAATGCACTGATTTATTTATTGCTAGGTTACGCTTTATTTCAGAGACGTTTCTGACTCGTTTGCCAGGCACAGGCTCGAAGACATTCCCAAGAGCTGCAGGGGTGTCCATCTCAGCCGCTTTGCAGAAAGGGGCTTTACCACCAACTCCTCCAATTAAAAAGGACACCAACTCTCAGCAGACGTCACAAGACACAGCTGCAGCAAGTACCAGTCAGTCTGACTCTTACGTGTCTTTCACTCCACCTTCCCCAACAACAGGAAGACTAACAAGGAGTGCAAGTTTGAGAGCTGTAAGAGGACCAGAGCTCTGAGAATATTCCTACTTCGTAAAGAACATGGACTAAACTAACTTTTGTTTGTGCTGTTAGGTGGGCTCCTCGGCAGCAGAAGGATGTGATCCCATCATTGACGCGCTGAGAAGAGCCTTCAAACAAAGGAAGATGCTCCTGCAAAACACAAGTGGATGTCCAGATGAAACTGGGGCACAAACTAACTAACAAACACCTTTCTAAAAACCTGGAAGGTGGTGGTGGAAAATTCCCACAAGCTACTCAAAATAGAAAAACCTGCCATGTTATTACTGTTGCTCCTTTATGTTTCTGGTTCTTCTCTCACAAGGTCATAAACTACCAAACTTTTAAGCTGTTTTGGTAAATTTGTCATTTAGACACCATGATCTTTGACCTCTTCATACGTTACATTTGTATCGTGTCACCTGCAAGTTTCCAGTTGGCATAACAATAAAATAAAACAATGTATAGAAACAATAAACTGATTTTAGGTTTTTTGTTTGTGTGTACAACACTGAACTAAAAAACTCATTTACTCAGATAATTGCAATATTTTTTTATAAACGAGCAATTTATGCGGTCTAATTATGCTTAAACGCAGGATCATCAATATTTGAAGTTACAAAACACTAGTAAATACAAAGCTCAAACATCTACCTGCCAATTTATTTTTACAGAAAAACATGAAACAGTGACCAAACTAAATGTTTTTTGATAAACTCACACAAAATGTTTGCCCAGTATATTTGTTCTGTTTAGCCAAGAAAGAAAGTTTTGACACTTGTCAGTAAAAGAAAAAAAAAAGAACATTTGGATGCTTTCATCACAATGTATATTTTATGTTTTTCTAATCTTAACCTTGTAGTTCTTTTTAGGACTAATCTTAACTAAATCCCAAACACTGGTTATGCATTTTTAAGGTTGTGACATTTTCTCAAACTGCTGGGAAAACAAAGCAGTAGAACATAAGGTCATGTTGGGAAGATGCTTTGGAAACATCAAGGTCAAAAGTCAAGGAGTGGACAGATTATTAAATAGACCAACAGTCAACATGGCCTTCAGACCCTAAAAGTAAAAGAATTGTTGAACTTGTTCCAAAAGCACGACACAAAACAACCTAAATTAAATTAGGGCATGAACTAAACTTATATAAAACCTATACTTTTGTAGGTATGAAAAGAATATGCTGATGTAGATTCTCAGTCATCCATTTTCTTTTAACCGCTTCTCCATTCCGGGTCGCAGGCAGCCGATGTCTATCTCCAGCAGTCACTGTGCGAGAGGCGGGGGACACCTTGGACAGGTCACAAGTCCATCGCAGGGACACATAGAGACAAACAACCATTCACACTCTCACTCACACCTAGGGACAATTTAAGAGTTA
>JAOXNZ010000166.1:15431628-15446633 GCA_028566095.1 Kryptolebias brasiliensis
AAAGTAAAGCTGACTGCAAATTTTGCTCGCCAAAGCTTTCAAGAAGAGGGACAAAATCTAGCACTTTCAACACAAATAATTTGATCAAACATAAAAAAAAAAACATAAAAAACAACATGATGTCTTGGCTGAGTTAAAACAAAAAGCTCCTCTGATTTTCAAACACATTTTCCAAATAATTGTAATAAATGTAATGGCATTTATTAGTACTTGCATTGGTACTTTGTTTTGGCAATTATTGAAATATAAGTATTTCTACTTGGTTTGAAAAAATATGGCATCAGTGCATCCCCATTGAAAATATAATCAGTCATAGAGAAGATGCCAATTGCTCACAAAAAGGCAAAAATGGTCAATGCACTACATTTACTCCAAATAATACCTGACCAGTAATGGTGCTTTTATTGTCGGGACATCGACTTTCAAAAGAAAAAGAAGCGCATCTTGTGTCGGGACATTAAAGAACAACCCCTCCCTAAAGCATTTCATCGTCAACAAACAGCAAAACTGTGTCCTAACTGCAGCAGCTCGAGATCAAGTGAAAAGAAGACATGCAACAGGATAAAACAGTGATCGTCAGGTGGTGGAGGTGGGGGGTGATAGACCCACCTACAATTTACTGAACGATGAAAACAATGTGAAAGGGGGCAAAAAGGAAACAAGTGAGATAAAACTAGGCCAATTTAATCTAATTTGTCATTTTTACATGACAAAAATACAATTTCGTAATGTTTTTTGTAAATCTCTAATCTACCAGTTGACTGTAAGGGTTAAACTGAGTCCTAATAAGACTTTATCAGTCTGACAGCTTATTTATAATGATCGGCCCACAGTGATGCACAACCTCAACCCACCTCCCTCTTACAGCTGTATTCGTTCCACTGGTTCTTCCTTGAACGGTTTTTAAATGAAGATAAAATACATTGTTGCTTGTCGTCCTTGAATTTGTGCATTAATGATGTCAAACACATAAAAGCTCACAACTCTTTGTGTACAATGTTTTATAAATTTGCTTCAAATTCTCTTGTGTCACATTCGTAATACTTTTACATTCTTGCACAGTGACTCAGGCAATCAAAACTTTTCATTTAAAAATAAAACCGAGTTAAACTATCTTAGTTATAGCTAATGCCTTCTACATGTGACAACAAACATTGATATAAATAAATATTGTCAGAGCTTATAGTTAAAAACCGTAACAGTAAACACTTTAAACATCACTTTAATAAGTCCTGTTGTGAAATATTTAAGGTTTGTGCAATTTTTCTGATTTCTGTGCTACAGCTGAAATAAAAAACATTAACCTCGACCTTTATTCCCGTGACAGTCATTTACTGGTCTGTGGGAAAGTGACCGTTAAAAATGTAAAATTGTGGTAAAGAGGCTGTGAAAAAAAACTTTGTGCAACAAATTGAAAAAGTTCTAGCAAAAACTTAAGTCTGGGGCCCTGAATATAAACCTGCAGCTGGAAACAGACATGTAAAAAAAGGAAGATATAGCAAGATGTGCTGACATCTGCTACTATACGTTCTGTTTTGTGTTTTTATTTTCCCCAAAAATGTGTTGTACCAGCAGTCTATCTCGAACACGTTCCAGAAAAGACTGCTGACAAGTGCGCCGTGTTTCTCTGAAGCAAACAGGCGCTTGGAGTCTGATTTGTATCGACGTCCTGTCAACTACGCCATACCAAGCCTGGGTGGAAGAAAAATTAATCCAAATTGCGTCGAGTAAACAAGCAGTTCGGTTGTTGTGAATGTAAGAGGACGAAGAGAGGTAAACGCGGGAGCGCCAGCTCAGACCAGGAGACAACAAAGTGTGGTGATGTTTAATGAGAACCTTCACAGGCTGGTGACACCATCCTTACCTGCCAGGACCTTTGCAGCAGCCAATTAAACATCAAGCAGAGCTGACATTGGGCTAAATTAGACCTGCTGTTGATGATTTATACATTCGTTATCATGGAGTTGCCAGCACATCAGTCTTCGAGCTGGAGTGTGATCAAACATCCTCACTTTCCTCTCTGTGCAGCTTTGGAGGGGACTTCAACTGTGAGCGTAAGGGGGGACTCCCCCGCTTAAATTATTTACAGGAAGCCCACATGCATCTGTGACTTTCAGCAGAGCAGCTCCAAGTGTTGCTCTTCCTATCCCCAATTATTCTTTTCTCATCCTCCTAACATCTTTTTCTCCCTCTCCCAGTCATTTCCTGTTTCTTCAGCCATTCTCTGATTCATCTACATGTTTTTCTCTGTATTTCCTTTTTACCCCTTTTGGTCTTTTTATGCCTCCTCATTGTCCTACTTCTTTCTTCCATGGCCGCTCTCTCTTCTGCCCTCTCTTGTCCTGGTCTCACCTTTATTCCTCTCACCTCTCATTTCCATTTTGCTCTGTTAACCTCCCCTCCCCTCCCCTTCTACTCCTCTGTCTCGTCTATCATCTAGTCGGTCCCCTCTTGTCATCTCCGACCAAAAAAAGAAAAGGAGGAGGAAGAAGGGTTGACGTAGGAAGAAGGGACATCGGAGGATGAGTGTGAACTCTCTCTAAAGAGTCAGCATAGAAATAATTCATATTCTGCTCCAGCGCCTGAACGCCACTCCTCTACCTCACTTTCCTTATTTTCTTCTTTGTTCCGCTTGCTCTTCACCTCATTTTTGTTTTTTTTTTGACAGTCAAATCTCTTTCTTGTAGCTCTCTGACCATTTCTTACATTTATGACCATGTTTTTGCCATAGTCTTGTCTTCAATTTTATTTTGCTATTTTCACAGCTCTTTATGTGTAGGGAGAAGCTTCTGGCAAGGATACAGAGACAAAATTTGGTAAATAATAAAAGTATTCCCTCAAACTGAGTGTCTATTTGTCACTTATTCAGACTGACTTGTAGAACAGGTATCTATTTAAAGCGACACTTCTCTTATTCTATTTTTCTTTTGCAAACTCTCAAATTTTCCAAAGAAAAGACTTGACATAAATATTCTCTTAAATTAGTTCTTCTAAGATTATACTTTTCTTATTTAGTTTGTTCTTATTTTTATTCCAGCACTACTTTCTAGTGAATGTGTGCCACTTGCATTGTCTTGTGTTGTTAAAAATGCTGTGTAATTTTGTTATTGTCTCATTTTAACATATACACAGAGGCAACAGGAAATAAAATGTTGTTTTAAAATAAAAGCAAAATTAAATCTGAACAAGTCGGTGTGAAGAGCTTGTTTCAATACATTTTGCAGATGGAAAGTTTGATAGAAAAAAGATGCACAGATATCAGAAATTGCAGTTTTTTATTACTTCAAAGCAATGAAACATTTTCATAATTTGGTTTACAGAGGCTTCCTTTATCGCAAATTGTGTGAATAATTTTGACAGAGTATCTTCAGTTTGGGCTAATGCATATTTTCAACTGAGAATAAAAACTTTAACATATTAAATAAAAAACAAAGTGTTATTGGTAACTGTATTACTAGTGCCTGAAATCTGAAGATTTCAGTGTGGGTTGGTCCTGCTCAGCGTTCATGTGTCCATGTTTGTCCTCCTCCTTACCGGGAGTGTACCTCTGCAGAATCAATGACTGGGGTGACTCCGGTGTTTGTAGAGAAATTCCTGCCTTCTTGCGCCTATTGAATGTGGAGTTTTTACAGCTGCTTTGGAATTCAGTTTGTAAACACAAACACTGCAGCTCAAAAGCCACGTGAGTGAGGACAATGTTCACAGGGGAGAAGAAGTCAAATGCTTGAAGCTACTGCTGGATTTTCATCTTGATGACCAAAGGTGGGAGGTGGAAAAAGTCAGCACTGATGCATAGATGATTATTAAGACATACAGGTCTGTAAAATCTTTGTTAAATTATGTTATACTCTTTATTAGCTAAAGACAAAGTGCTGCATATATGTGTGCATAGATGCATCTCTATGTGGCTGTGTGGGAGTGTAAGTTAAGGAGATGAGATGGTGTGTGTGTGTGTGTTGGGGGTGGGTGCATTGGTCCGTGTCAGACAGCAAAGAGCATTTATCTAGGAATCCGAGCCAAAGCAACCTCACTAAAACAGAACGAGCAGGACCAAGGAGGAGGAGTGAGATGAGCTGAGAAAAAAGGAAAGAAGAAAGAGGGCACAGAGGAAACTGGATGGATAAGGTGAACAACACAAACATCTAAACAAAAGGAACAAACTGGGAGGTGTTTTTCTTTTTACCTGAAGAGGAACTTCAAGAAAAAAAGTTTTTTTTTGTTTTTTTTTTGCAGGGATTTATTACCAAAGCCATTACAGCTTCATCCAGTGAGGTTTAACCTTAATTAGGAATCTTTGAAACAAAGCTATTTTCCCATGATTGCTTTCAACTTTCTCAGCATGCTTCCTTTGCTGTCTCTGTATGTGGGAGCACTGCTGTCCTCAGATGTGTCTCCAGCCTGCTTACATCCACCCTGCAAGGACAGATTATTGGCTGCACCCGTCTCACCAGCAGCCAGAGCAACAGCAGCAGCAGCAGCAGCAGTGAGTACAGCAGCCTGTGAGGGTCAAACTGGGACAAGTGCATGCAGTATGGGAGGTTCACTCCCAGCCACCTCAGTTGTTCCTCAGGGAGTGGAGCTCAGAAAAGATTTCTCCCATGTTCAGAATAAAGTAAGAGTGCATCCTGCGCTCAAGAGTTGGGATAAATAAGGTTTATTGTTTCCACTTTTTTAAATCTCCCATTGTCATTTTAAGAGAAGTGACTTTGTGCATTATTTACTCAGCTTTAGAAGTATAAGATTGCACAATGACAGTAACAGGCAAGCCAAAGCAGAGTGTTTTTTTCATATGTGCCAGTGAGAGTGGGCAGCAGGATATCAAGGCACAGACGCTAAATTTGGCATCCCCCCGTACAGACATGGAGCTATTAGTGTCAGCAATCAAAGCAGGGATAAAATTAGGTCTGCTTTTTTAAAATGTTCTCGTCATATGGTGGTGCTGAGCTCATGCAGCAACAGGTGTGAGGGACATGATCACAATGGGTGATGTAAGTGTGAGAGACAGAAAACTGAGCAATGAGTTTTAGGATTAACCTTTGAGGTGTTAACTCTCAAACTAAAGGATTATTTTCACTGAAGACCCATTTTAACCAAATTTATGGATGCAAATAAAAAACATTTGGCAGGCAATCTTTAAAAAATGGATTTTATTCTCGTATTTTCACTGGTGTTAAGTGATGAACAGGAATATAGATTCTAAAGTACTGGAGCTAACATTGTTCTCCATCTGAACGTCTTTGCAATTATGAAACAACTTTGCTGGAAATAGTGCTTATAGTGGGGAATATCTTCTCTTACTTTACTGGCTGTGGCCATGCAAGTCAAAATAATGTGCAAACATGATAGTCAGCAAATCATAGTACACAGACTGTTTTCAAACATTTGTAACAGGTTCAGCATTACCATGTTTCCCAAATGGGTGGGAGTTTTTGAAAATGAGAGGATTCATTTTTGTTGAATCAACTCCAGGTTGTACAAATATTATCTCTCCTCCAAGTCTGTAACCCACCCAAATCTTTTCTGCTCCCACTCATGTTTACAGTTTTGTCTTCCTTCAAAAACTCATCTCTGGTTTAATTTGACTGTAAAACATGCCATTTATGGTAACCTTTTGGATTCTGACTCATATATGTCTCTGTAAGAATCCCCTTTAGACATTATGAGTTGGTTGACAATCTAGGTCTGTCAATGGCAAAAGTGCCCGAGTACTTTTACTTTGGCTTCACTGTGGGTTTTCATTTAAGATGCAGTTTTTTCCCATGATATTGGTTATAAAATCTGCAATGTAACCAACTTTTTATTAACTTATTGGCACTGTCTTACAGACCGGAGGTGTCAAAGAGCGCTTGGTTCATCTACAGCGCTGCATGAGTTCTCTCCAGGAATCAGGGGTCGCCTGGAGTCACAGGGGCCAGGAGAGCAACTCTCTAGGGGCCATCCTGGCATTAATGGCAGCTGTGCTGACGGAGTGTGACCTTCACTGTCACAGCCAAACGCTCGGAACGATGGCCAAGCGATTGGGTGAGCAGAACACATTTATAACCACCACCTCTGCAACACACAGAGTACACAAACAGCACACACAGAAATGCCAGGCCAGTCACTCCCCCTCACATAGTAAACAGAAGTCTGCAAAGTGTTGGTCATAGGTGAGTGGATGGGAATTTTACTGCACTGGCAAAAACTGTGAGTATATAAACACACATGGCTTGACATTTAAAGACGTTTTAGGTGTCTCTATTACAGCCATTTTGCGAATATTTTAAAAATAATGTGGTGTTTTATTGATAATCTAATCTGTCTCTGGGTTGACAGAGAGTGCTGCAGTGGGAAGAGAGGGTGAAAGAGACCTGCTGCTTTTCCTCAAGAGCATCACCCAATATCCATCCACAGGTGAGAACAGTGGTTGTAATCACATGAACTGTGGCTAATCACTGGTTTGCATAAAAATATCTCATGTGTGGCTTTCAGTTGCCCCCACGGAGAGGTTACATCCTCAGGACTGCGCAGAGATTTACAGGCTGGGGATCAAAGAGAATGGAATCTATACAATCCAACCTGATCTCCATGGGCTGGCATTGGAGGTATTTCACATTTAGCTCACCCACAAAACACGCAGCCTTACTCCCAGTTTACTCTTCATCCTGTGGTGATCTGAAAGCTATCTGTGGAAAATCAAAGCTTTATCAGATCAGAGTTTTTGTTTTGGCTCAGGCTAAATGTGACATGGAGACAGCAGGTGGCGGCTGGACAGTAATCCAGAATAGGCAGGACGGCTCAGTGGACTTCAACAAGACGTGGCAGGAATACCGGGAAGGCTTTGGCAACCTGCAGGGAGAGCATTGGCTTGGTAATGCAGCACTACATGCCCTCACCTCCACTGGACAACACCAACTCCGCATTGAGCTGGAGGACTGGTACCAACAGAAACGGCAGGCTACCTACAACAACTTTAAAGTGGCCTCGGAGGCACAGAGGTGACAGATAAACACATTTGATGATCATGATTGCCTTCAAGTCTTAAAACCATAGTTCTGATCTTTTAACCCTCCCGTGGCCTTCAGGTCAAATGGACCCAAAGTTACAAGGGCTTCTTTTCCTCTCTTCAGTTCTGAGGGCTTCAGGAGGGTTAAAGTAGTGTTCTGTGAAAAGGTTATGAACAATTAATATCTTACTTGCTGTAAATAGCTCTTAAACAGTCATAGTTTGGTTTATTGGAAGCACAAATACTAGCATTAGGAACTAGTTTTAGTACTTCCAGTGCACCCTGGGAGCACTTCCAGCATGAATATTTTATTATTTCTGCCAAAATACTTGTGTAATGCAAAACTGATGGCAGTTTAAAGGTTTATAAAATGACTTTTGTGTGAGCTGCTATGACATTTTTGAGACTGGAGTTGTTTTAAGACAACAGCTATCCACTTTGTTCTTGGCAACCTTTCGACTATTTGTTAGCTTTTCAATCTAGTCAGAATTAAGCTTCTGGTTTTCCAAACTGAGGCTGTTCAAAAAGCTATTTACAAGTGGTAAGATATTAATTGTTCATAACCTTTCAATAGAACCCCACTTCAAAAGATCTGAACTATCCCTGTAATAAAATGTACAGTACAAAGTTCATGTTTCGCTTCTGTAGACACAAACCTTGCATGCTTTCAGCATCTCAGAACATTTGTTTTCCCAAATGCCCTTAAGGATCAACACTGACTTTGTATCAGCATGTGGATATGATGATTTGAACATGCTCATGGAAAACATCTGTGCATGAAAAGTGAAGAATGAACTAAGTTGAGTAAGAGAAGATTATGCTAAATCATTTTCCACCACCTAAACCACACCATGTTGTCTCTTTCAGGTATCGCCTGACAGCCCGTGAGTACTCTGGTGATGCTGGCAATGCTTTGAGCTACAGTAAACGTTACAACCACAATGGCAGACCTTTTAGCACTGAAGACAGAGACAATGACCGGTACGTATCTGGAAACTGCGGTCAGTACTACGGTGCTGGCTGGTGGTTTGACGCGTGTCTTGCATCTAACCTGAATGGACGATATTACCGTGGACGTTACACAGGCGTGACCAATGGGATCTACTGGGGTACATGGTACATCCTGACAGATGGACGAACTGGAGAGCGATACTCCTTCAAGAGGGTGGAGATGAAGACAAGACCCCAAAGTTTTGTGGGAAGAAACTGAGGCTAACAAGAACGATTCTCAGTGGAAAACTTACTGCACAGCTCTGACTTAATACTCACATCAGATATATAGGGATACATTTGACTTTATAGATGTTTTAGTCACTGTCTGTACAAATCGTCAAACATTTTGTGTCACATATCATGAAATGCCAGCTAAAAGAATAAAGAAAATGTACAAAAAAGTATAAACTCTTCCAGCAAGTTCTTGTTCATATGATACATAGGCAGTGAAAATACTGCATGCAAAGGTTACAATAAAAATCATTAAAAAAAAAATTCTGCAGTTGTTCAGAAGGATGCCCAATGAGACATTTGTCTGTAACTCTGCTGTTCTTTTCAAACAGTGATCAAGTCATAACACTGTTTAAAAGGCCGATCAAGGAGGAATGGCTTGGTGCAAGTGACTCTTTCAAATATCATGCCAGGGACTCAGAAAAGTGACTGCAGCATCAGTCTACAGCAGAGATTGTGCCATTCAAGAGACAGAGAGTTGATGAGGATTTAAAAGATACATATTTCTGCATAACCACAGACAGCTATGTTCCTGACTCCATCTGCAGCTGATCCAAAGCTCACAGTTTGACTCTAAATGGAGTGTCGCCCAGTTTTCTCCTTTCCCACGTCCAGTTTCTGGCACACTGAAGCAGACCGTTACGGGCTTTTCTCTGTCATCTTACTTCCAAACTGTCCTTCCACCCAACAGGATCAGTTCACACACAGATAAACACACACTCAGCCTCACCTGCTTGATAAACTTGGCGTCAGGTCAGCGGCTTCCTTCACGACTGGGCTTCACAAAGCATTTTCTTGGGGTTTAGAGCTGGTGTGTGACTGGTGTGTGTGTGTCTGATTTTAAATGCTGCACTTATTTTAGGAGGATTCACAATGAGCCATCTGTGTCCAATATTAACACGTGAAGGGACTCTGATCTACACACACAAAGGCACTGAAGACACTTATTCACACACAAGAACACACACAAACAGATACACCCACAAGATTCAAGTCTCTCAGCAGAGGAGATGCAGGATAAGCTTGGCTTTGTAAAAATAAAAAATAAATGGCTTCCATTGTTCACCTCATAGTGACTTAATTATTGCTCAATAACCACAAGTTCCCTTTTATCTGTTCTCTGTTTTATGCATATGCCTTCATAAAACACACAAGCACACACTCTCACACAGCAGCTAACCATAAGCAATTAAGCTCAGTCACCCATGGGAGCCATTATATGTATCAGCTTTCTCATTTGATTCTGTCTGTATGTCTTTGTTTGAGTGCAGTGTTGTGTCACAGGAGAGGCAACAATGCAAGTTTGAAACATCCATGGGCGTCATGTTCTGCCCCCTGGTGGCTCCTGAAGCTGCTGAAGAGTTTGATATAATAATTTACACAGCAATCATTTCTGATCTATAGGCACATATCAAGCTAGAATAAAACAAGCTTTTGTCGTTGAGAGATATTATCATATGATGGAAAAGTATGAACCTTCTAATTTCATCTATATCATTAAGAAAAGTTATCATCAATCACTTAGCAATGACTCATTAATCTTTTCTATTCTTATTTTCAGTCATGTGCTCATTACAACAATATTTTCGCAACACTTGATTCAGAGCACTCTGAAATGCCCTTTTTTTAAAAAAATATCAGTCATCCTGCCCTCCTCTTCTCATCTCCCCTACTCTTTGGATCCATCAGTCTTGTTGACAAGAGGTGAAGAGAGGCTGATACTTGTGTCACCACAGTATCCTGGCACAGTTTCTGGAGTTAGGCGATAGTGAGGCGTACCAGGAACCTCCTCCATGCTGATCTGAGAGTATCACTGAATGCTTATTAACTTAGAACAGTCATGTTTTAAAAAACTTTTCAGACACACACAAAAAATCTTGTTTCTTTGTAATTCTGTCTATTCATCTAGGTTTCTATCATCCATTTTAATTTAATTTAATTTAATATCAAGCATAATAATGATCTACTACTACTAATCATACTGGTGATCAGTCTCTTTCAGGGTAAATAAAGATAGCTTGACATAGTAAATTTCATTGTAAACTCACATTTTTATTTGTTTTTTGCTTTTCTTGACTTTCTTTGCTTGTTTCAGAAAAACAAACAAAGAAGAAAAGAGTGAAAAAGTTCATTCTAATGGAAATAATTCATTCTGTCCAGCTTTTGCACAAAAATCGCCAGATTTTTAAAAGTAAATTGAAGTGTTAGTTCTCATCCAGCAGGTAGCAGTGTTTATCAGCTGAAATCAGGAAACATGTCTTTGAAAGCCAAGGTACACCTATATCATGAGCAAGATAAGGCAAAAGCCTAAAATAAAACATAAATGAAAGAAAAATACATTTAAAGTGTTTAAAAATAAATTACAGTACTGTGTTAAACTTAAGTCTGTTTAAATAAAGGCTGGTGAGCAATAAGGCAAGTGATATCAGAGTTTTAGTGCCATATGATTTAATGAAGTCGAGTTTGATTTATTGGAAGATAAGTATAGCTGCCTACAATCCATATAGAAAAAGTGCAGTAAGCAGAAAAGAGTTTTGAAGTACAATTTATTAAAATATTGAATCTCAACATCCTGGAAATCTTAGGTGCAGTGCCTCTTTTCAACAACAGGGGTCTGAAATAGATGCTAGAGGTCAAAGGACAAACCAGTGTTCACAGTGAGAGAAGTCTGAGAAATATTAAGACTTTGTTCAAGCATCATAATGGAGACTGTTCTCATTATGAGAAAGTAAATTTGGGTTTGACAGAAACGTGTTTATGGCAGTAAAGTGTTCAGAAATGTGACAGCACAGATAAGGCGGGAGGACGGGAAGAACTTGTTGGCCTGCAGTGGAAGGAACATTTTTATTCTTTAATCTGCTCTGTCTCTGATAAGGGTGTGTATATGACAGCTGTCAAGAACAGGGTCAGGAGGAAAGACCATGGGGTGGGGAGGAAGCAGGAGCTGGTGAGGTTTGAAAGGTGTCTAAGTTTAACAGGCCGTTAGGGCCTCCCCTTCCCTGACCACAGGACCACCGAGAGACAGCATGCGCCTGCTTCTAATACTGATCCTGCAGAAAACCATAGCAAGGCAGCGTTCCGTTTGAAACCGGAATTCAGCAGAACAAGTGTATCCTGATGTGGTGAGGAGCTGATGGGGGGCTGAGGAGGGGAGATGAGAGGTGAGGACACAGAGAGTGCCATGTGGCAGGCCTCGCTCCATCTCTCGATTAAATCTGTACGCTAAAATGGAGGCTGTGCAGGCGAAGGTGGGGGAGGAGAGGCCCTGGGGCCCTGTGTTGTAATCCTCAAAGTAAATGATCTTTTTAATAAACAAAAATAATTCATGTGTTCAACACTCAGAATGTTACCTTTGTGAGAACCAAAGTCATTGCAGGGGTTCCTCAGACATCCTGTTGCTGCACAGATTAGAAACTTTTCTTCTTTAAATTACATACTGCAAATAAGCTATTATTTTCTTATTAAAATGATTCCTAAATTAAAAATGTGCAGATTTAGTTTGCTTTCTTATGTCATTTGCATCATCTATGGTCAACATAGTGTCGCTCAAAGCACGCTATACAGCACCTAAAACTTTAAAGCAGCTTTAATCTGTGCTTTTATATTAGTGATTTATCAAATTACTTCTATGCTGCGAAAGGAGCTGAAGTCAGGTTTTAAGCACTCAGTGTGTTTGAGTTCACCCCCCCCCACCCCCAAGTCTGCCACTAAAACACCACAGTGTGACAAAAACAGCCTCAATTCTCCATGTCGTGAACTTTACAAGATGTTGGAAACCTTGTTTTGAAGTTCTGCTTCATTTCGATTCAGTTACCGAGAAGCTGTCAGCGTTTCTTCCTTTTTCCAACATGCACTAATGATAAAAACCTACATATACTGTATGACACAAACTGAGTGAGTTTTAAAAATAATTATAACATTTATTTTTGTGTTTGAGTTGGTGTTTTAGCAGCCTGTCTGTCAGACAGCATCCTCGTCATTTGATGCTCTTAATTTACACACCACCACAGGCGAAAGAGTGATAGTGTTTTTGCTCGTGTGTGTGTGTCTGTACCTTTAGCAAAATAACTCATAATTCCCCGAATAGATTTTAATGAAACTTTCAAAAAGTAATCATTGGGCATAATTGCATTAATTGTTGGAGATAACCCTGTTTGGCTGTTAGCAACATGAATTTCAATAAAGCTCTCAGAAAGTAATTATTGGCTGTACATCTACAACTGAGTATTGTTTTTAGTCATCAGCTGGGTGCTACAACTAATCAACCTTCTCCTACACAAAAGGCTACACAGGGCCTCAGTGAATCACAGATATTGAGCTAAAATTTGGTGAGGTAGTAGCTGACAGTCATCCACAACACATACTCCAGGCTCTAACAGATCATGTGAGATGTTGCAATATCGCTTGAGAACACTATTTTCAAAGTTTGAAGAAAATGGTTATGACTCAGACATTTCTTGTCATGAGAGGATTATTGTTTAAAACTCTGGCATGAAAGACGGCGGGTGATATGCATTCCTTCAAGGAATGCTCAGCCTTTAATTTATTATTTTCTCATTGTGTTTATTCATCTTAAACTTTATTATGTTTTCTGTTTGTTGAATGATTTTCAATGATTTTGTTTTTTTATGTCTTTTTTTCCTATTTTAAACTATTACTCTTTTTATATGTGTATCTGAGTTCATTTCGTGTCACTCTGTGATGCAGTTTAGTTGCATTTTTTGTATCAAAGGTGCCGCATCAATTAATTGGAGTTGAAAGTGTTTGCATTGCACCACATAATTCTGCAGATTTGCACTTTCACGATGTAAATCTCCCTGTTTGTTTTCAACCGAAAGGTATTCCGGCCCACTGCTGCAGCAGAATAACCTTGGCTGACAGGAGTAGGACCCGATTTTGTCTCGGTATTACTGAGATCTTGCCTCAAAGCACTTTTTATTGTCTTCTCTCAGCGCTGCTATTCAATTATGATCCACCAAACTGCTACATGGAGGGTAAAAGGAAGCAAAATAAATAAAAAAAGATGCTGATCAGGCAGACTCTCAAATCAAAGGATTATCTAATCTGATAATACTCACTGACAACACAACCTTTTTAAAGGTCAGAAGCAGCTCATCATAATCCTCATGAAGGTATAATAATCAAAAATCCAACAAATATGCACACTGTGTTTGCCACATTATGAAACACAAAGACAGTGTGTGTGCGTGTGTTGTGGAAAAAAGTGAATTAAAGTATAAAGGATGTGGTAAAGCAGCTCAATGGTCAGCTGTGTTTCTCTTCTCTCTGCAAGCTTTCTCTTTTGCACCTGCAGAGTTGTGGCAACGAGACAAAACCAACACAGAGAAACAGATCTAACTGTGGTGTGGCTTTGGAATTTTGTTTTGTTATTGTTTGACTGAGTATGTGTGTCTAAGCGTGTGCTCGGTGCAGATATATCTCCATGTACAAAGATGGAGAGAGAGCCAGAGCATGAGACGAGAAGGTATAAAATCTGTGTGTGTGTTGGGGGGTGGCTTTGCAAAATGAGATTAAGCAAAGCAGCAGCAGACACAAGGAGATGGAAGTCAGGTTTATTGTCTCAAAGTCACAAAAGATCTGACACAAAATGGGCAGCAAGATGTAAATTGTACATGCATCAAAGCAGTCCTAAACTATAGACATATTCTGCATTAATCATTTACATAAACAGTTAATGATTAAAAAACATTAACAAAGTCATATGATGAGTATGGTGCCCTTTATTTTGGTAATCTTTTCAAATCTCAAAATCTATAGAATGGCATGAGTCATGCAGACATTTAAGAGCTTGACAATTTCCTGACATTTTTTCATCTTCTCATCTCTTGCATATATTTAGTCATAAACAGTTCACGCAATCGGTTTGCTCCTAAATGAATCCAGCTGACTTCAAAAATGACCTGACTGGCTCTTGTGTCAATGGCAGCAAATTTCTATTTTGAGAAAAATCTCAAGGTGATGAATAGGAGCAGGGGTTTGTGTTTCTCAGAGATCGTTTTCTAACCACTTTTGGGGACTCAAACTTTATCCCAGACTTTTAAAATCACTGTGACATCAAACTTTCAGTCTAGATTTCCTTGAGGGTATCCAACAGTGACGTGCAAACACATTTTTTAAGCAACAGGACACATTTTAAATTAGAAACAAAATACTACTAAAGCCAGCAGCATGGCTGAAAAACTGATCTAAAAAGAGACTAAACAAGACAGTCTGAAAGTAATGTGTAATACAGTTGCAACAGAAGTTACAATGTGTATTAGTGTATTTTACAACACAAATTAAATGTTGCTGATATTTTAGCCTAAATATGTCAGGCAGAAATAAATCACAATCAAAATGTTAATTTGTTTTTACAAACGTTTTAATAGAATCACTTCATTAAAACAAAATAGTTTTACAATCTTTATTAGGACACTGCAATACCTTTCATTTGTTATAGTAGTCTAACCAAAACACCAGCCATGACATTAATCATTACTAGTACATGTCTTTACTGGGGCATGTGCACCAGTATAAATCTGAAGTGCTGCAGGAAAATTGGAGACCCGACCTTGGCTTACAGAATAATGTAAAATATTGACAAATGGAGTACTGGCAGGGTACTTTTGGTGGTACATACAGAGTAATGACAAGGTACTTACAGGGGTACATACAGGACACTTATAAGATAATTATAGGGTATTATGAGCTACTTGCAGAAGTACATACAGGGTACTGAGAGAGGACTTACAGATACAAGGTACTTATGGGGTAATCATAGGGTACTTACAGGGTA
>JAOXNZ010000166.1:15485933-15496200 GCA_028566095.1 Kryptolebias brasiliensis
CGCAGGCCGGGATTCGAACCTGCAACCTTCTTGCTGGGAGGCGACAGTTCTAACCACTATTCCGCTGTTCCACCCTGGTTTATACCTAAATAATTATATGCAATGATTTATATTATTCTATAACATAAACAAAATGAACAAACCAAACACTGTTTGGTGTAGAGAACTCGCATTTCATACATAATTTTTCTACATAATTTATTTTTTAGATACAAATTATTACAGATTTAGTAATAATTCATCAGTGAGTCCATAATAGTATTGGGCTTATTTTAATTCTAATTTATAAGTTTTAGATTTGCTTGTTTAATTAACATGTTTTAGTTTTCACAGTCATTTGTGTCTTTAGTTTTATGATTAGTGCCACTCTAAGTTGTAGTGATACACTTTCAAAGCACAGTGTAATACTGTCAGAGGTTTACAGCTGTTATGGCCTGTGTGTCAGGATATCTTTGAGAACACTGAACACCTTTTGTTTGTGTGAAATTACATCACCTATTCAACCTTTAATTTTTCATACTCACTGGTTTTCTTTCTTGCCTGTGGTCTCTATTGTGTGAGCCAGACGCACACAGGCTAAATAACACTCACTGACAGTGATCTGTGTGTCTGTATGCCAGGAGCATGGTTCTGCAAATTTCTATAACAGGAAGTCGGGTTGGATTCAGCCCACACACCAAGGATGCTGGGACACTGGAGGCCCTGTGCCCTCACCTTGGGAGACACAGGAGAGGTAGGAGGACATAAGAATCAAGCTGCTAATTTATATTTATTGACCAGCTTGAGGCCAACTAACTGAAAAAACTGGTATTCTTCAGAGACCTTTGGTCTGTGTTAAAAGAAAAAGTGAAAAGATTGTTAGAAGACACACGTCTTTCTATTTATTCTAAACTCAGTTTTACTCAAGACTACCTCATCTGTCTCTCATCCCACTAATCCCTTAATGATGAACCACAGAGTAAAAGTCATCTGGCAGAAGGAACAGCTGTAAAGCCTGTGTAGGAAACATTTAGGTTTGAAAAGGTGTTGCACAGAGTGACTATCATCTTTGGCATTAAAGGTCAAAGAAATATTGTCTTGTGGATGCATCATTGAATAAAAAAAGACACACAAGACAAATATGAGACATGATGCTGCAAATATTGAGCATTTTGAACAATCATAAGGAGATAATCACGGAGAGAAAGTATTTGTGTAATGTTACATTTTATTTGCGAGGCATGAGTGTTTTTGACTGATGTGTTCGTATGAATACTCCATCCTGAATGGAGAGGGAGGCCAGCAAAGGATCATGTGACAAGAGTCAGACTGAACCCGGCGCCTACACGCTTCTCAGGGGTCACGCAGGGGTCGTCATGTGGCTAATGTGCCCATTGCCAAATATGCAACCCCCCCCCCTCCACAGACACACTGCAGAAGTGTGCATAGACTAAAGCACTTATGATACATTATGATGCAAACTGAGAACACAAACAATTTAAGATCATCCTTTTGTTCTCATGACATAAATCATATTTATTTGTCCCTCTAGATTATATTGAATAAAATGCTCTTAATTTTCCACCTCTCCCATAAAATCACAGCACGTACATGTCAATATACCATCCATTTTCTCTTGTGTTCATGTCTTTACCTACTTTCACCTTATGTTACAAGTCATATTGAAGTCATATAACCCAATATTTCCATGCTCTGACCTTCCTGTATATTTTACCAGGGTATAACTGAAAAGGACATCAGAGGACAGATACAATAGGAAAATGATAGAAAGAGCCAGTGAGACAGAAAGAAAATATTTTGTAAAAGGTTAAACAACACAGTAATAAGATGAAGAGTAAGGAGCAAGAGAGAGCTGGTGGGTGGATCAGGTTTCAGTGTGTTTTCATGTTCTATCCCCATTATGTGTTGAGACCACTTAACTAATGCATAAAAGCACAAGGATACCAGAAATAAACACCATTACACAATGAATTAGTCAGAGAAGGCCACTGAAAAACATGGACATTGCATTTTAACCTCCATCACCAGCCAAAACACACACACACACACACACCCCTGCACACCCCAACACACACAGAAAAATGACTAACTCTATTACTCTCCCCATTCCTCTTAGCCAGCACAGTGATTTGAAACCTAATTACCACACCAGAGCCAAATTAAAAGCTTTTCCTCTCAATGGCTACAATCCATCTGCTGACAAATGAACAGCGCCACTTCCTGTGTGTTAATGCTCGCCTTCTCCCTTTCTGCATTCAGATAACTTCATTCATGTGATCGCTTCTTCCCTCCTATTAAAACTGAGGCTTTCACACCAGCAGCCAATTATCTCACTTACACTTATATCAATCAGATTAGAGACCTAAATTATAGAGAATTCAAAGAAAAATCAACAGGCTCAGTGTAATTATTGCACAAAACTTCCCTCCAGCAATAAAAGGAGGCAATATATTGTTTATCTTTTAGTCTGCTGTCACAAAAGTGTTGCTTATCTTTTTTTGGTCACGCATCATCTACTGTCTGTTGCTTTTGTTCTAAATGCAAATCTGAAGCCGGGTACAAAAATAAAATATATATACAAATATAAAATTTATGCAGCTAAAGCAAAAACAAAAACATATAGACAAAGTCTGAAGCCTAAAACCATGTTTTGATACAGATTCCATCTATATATTCATGTAACTACATGTACACTGCACATCTAAATTTATTATATTTTATTACTGAATATTATAGCATTGCTCAGTAGCAATCAAAAAGTGCAATAGCACTGTTTGTGTTTTGAGTATACTAAACAATATCTTAAAAAAAACAAAACAATATTTAAAAAGTGCTGCCTAATCCTAACTAGGAAAACCAAGTGATGAAAAAATAAAACAATAAATAAATAGGGGAGTGGGAAAGCAACAGTTGCATTGTGATTTTAAACTCCAACATTTTGTTTTTATATGAGGACTTTGTCCCTTGTTTATGATGATGTTCACAGGGTTTGTTGTCTAATATCGATGTGATTGTTACATCAGTTCTTTGACACCAAAAGACACTCTGTCCGCATCTCACATAGCAGCATTTCATAACCTGGCAGTTGGGGTTGGATAGTCCCACCACCCTTAAATGTCATGCTAAACATCAACTACATCACTGTTAGCAAGTTGGAATCTTGTCACAAGATATGTAATAATATTTCTTGTCCAAACTACAGTAATTTCACAGTAAAGGATGTGAAAATACAGTAATGTTAAAAAACTTAGAGCACCTGCCTGCCTGTGGCAACTGAAAGAGTTTGTGGAAACTGTGAGGCGACAGCTCTAAGAACTGCACTGCTGGTATATCTAATATCACATCTGACAGAAAATACTGTATGTAATAAGTAAGTAATTATTAAAAATAAATAAATAAAAAAGAAGAAAACAAACCGACCTTATATCACCAAATTAAAAACTGCCAAAGCCCTCAGATCAAAGGGTGAATATTTATCAATGGAGTCACAGACAAACTACATTAAAAGGGAATATATATTGTTCAGTGTGATTTAAAAAAAATATTCATTTAGACAGAAGTGTTAAAGTGGAGGTGTCTGTAAGGCTTTCAGAATGAGTCTGCAATAAAGTGCAATCACTGGTTTACCTTCTGACCCTCTGTAATTTTACTTAGTAATTAATAACGTGTATCAGTTAGAAATCAGATGTTTCAGGTTGTAGGAGGGTTTACTTAATCCAATGATGCCTCCTTTTAACAGATAGTGCAAACTCCCAGACAGCAAGGTTATCAGACTGGCGCTCGGCTCTCTGACACTTAATGGAGCTGGCAGGAGATTGGAAATCAGAAATTCACTATGATCACAGCAGTGTACCATCTTTTCTTGTCTGTCGTATTTCTGCTTTTTCACAGAGACATTTCGAGATGACTTATAGGAAACAGCAACCACCTCCGATTATTTTGGAAACAAAAATGTAAAGTGAATACATCCCAGTCATTCAGTCACTTCTCATTGTGCTGCTCAAAGCCAAAATTATCAATAAAAAACTGGTTTACCCATGAGATTCCATCTGACTGATTCACCGAAACCATTTAAAACAACCAATGCTAATACATGTAAAGTGTACTCAGTTAGATTGTGAATGCTTCATTCTAAAATGATTATCACATAGGGAGCAAAGAGCTCTTCGTTTAAAAGTCTTTATCACTCGTCAATCATGGCCGAATGAGTTTGAATTGATGGCAGATCGCTGGTGCTCGGACTGCAGGTACTAATGCCATTATTATCCTCCTGGTTCCATCTCTTATCTGTCCATCGTAATCCAGTTAGACACAATGAAAAAGATTCAGAGGGGCACAGCAGAGGACAGCAACCAAAGCACAATTTGTCCATTTTAGTCTCACAAAAACTGTCTTTTTATGCACAGAGTTTTGTAACAAAAGGAAAAATGTTGACAGTGTGGATTACTCTGAGGCCTAAAACAGCCCCTAAAGTGGTGCTTTATCTTTTTATAAATTCACTGCAAATAGCATTATATGTACAATAACTTTCTAATAAGCAGGAAGTTGCCTATAAAACAGTTCCAAGCACATCTATAAGGTATTTAGTTCTTCAATGTAACCTAACTGTAAAAAATTAAAACATGAGAAGATGCAGCACAAGGAAAACATTTATATTTAACGCAGCATGAAAGGTGGAGCAAATGAAGAGAGCAGGTTTACAGTACACCAACAAAGAAGCAAAAGCAGAACAACAGAACACCTAGAACAATAAACAGAACATAGTGGGTGCATTACATGACTGCCTGCCTTTGTGTTTTTCATATAAGGGTGGTGGTTATTTTATGCAGCTCCACAGTTTGACATCTGAGTGCTCGCTGTGCTCTTTGTCACAACAACAAAGCTTCTTTGGTAGGGTGGGTAATCTTAGACTGGGCAGCTTTTGAGACGAAGTGCAGGTCGAAAGAAATGAGAAGCAGAAATCTGAAGCAATCCAAACTATTTGAAAAATGACAAAAAAAAAAGTAAAAAAACAAAATTAGAAGCAGTGAGTGAACTCTTGTAAACCAAGAATATTTTTTCATTCAATTTTTATCCACAAACTTAACAATTTACCCATATATCATGGAAAAAATAAATCTTGTGTTAAAACCTAATAGGTTTTCTGTTTGTTTGTTTTTTTAAGTGGACTTGTGGAGAACACATATGATAAGTTAACACTTGTAGTAGGTCAGGAACTGACCATGTAGTAGCTAAAGGACCTGGTGGACCCTGAGATGATGATCCATCATGCAGGCTTTGCAGTAAGAGGAGATGCAGAACTATACATGTTTGCAGCCTCACTGATGAGCCATGATCCACACCAGTCTGATCCTAAAAGAACAACTGCAGGCAGTAAAACTAAATGTTTATGAAAACAAAGACAATGTGCCATTTTTGAAGGGATAAGATGGTACCATTAAGAGCCAAATTACACAGGTTAGAGGGATGGAACAACTCCTGGTGGACTCAACTTATTAGCAGTAAGATGTTTTCATCTAACCAGCTCCACCACAACCCAAAAAAGAAAAAACGGGTAAAGAAAATGAATGGATGGCTGTTTTTAGCTTCCAACATGCATGCAGTTAATTTAGCAATGCAAAGCTAACAAGATGAAAAAATAGCATCAGTGAAAACATCTGTCTCACGGTAAAGATAAAAATATTTCATATATGACATTCTCACAGACTTTTATAAAAAGAAGTCTTCAGTGGGAGGTATTAATTTGCTGTAAATTGTCTCTTGGATGTGTCCTGCTCTCACTAGCTCTTAGCTTGACTGCCCTGTGAGAATTTCTCCCTGATTCTTCGATTTAAAATCATTTTGACTGGTGTCTGCTGCAGGTAAGACGCTGACTACTCAAATGTATTCTACACAACCTTTCTCAGAAACACCAAGCTATTAGTTTAAAAACTTAAAAGTTTCACACCACAAAAGGTAGACTTAAAAATGGTAAACTATTTAAAAATGTGTACTTTCAAACCTATTTTGTAAAAGAACATACCTTACTGGGTATATAAATTGTACCCCTACTGGTTGGATTGGGTCTTTTCTGTGCAGTCTGTGTCATAAATGGGTGCTTTAGAGGACCCTAATGTAGACTGCTGAGAAGACAGGTTCAGGTTTCCACGTGTTCTAATAACTAAGCTGAGATATCACCAAACTAAACAAACATAAACGAGGCAGCAAGACCAAAGAAACAAATGAGAAACAAAAGTCTGTGATTAAACAGAACAAGTAAATAAGTTTGTTTTACTTTTTTTTAAATCAATTTTAATAGTTGAAATCATCATTTGAACGCCTGTTGATGTTAATTACAGATTTAAGATCAAAATGTTGAAGAATTATTGCTTCATTACGTGTACCTTCCACTTGACTTTGATTATTGTTACTTTCAAGTTCACCACCCTCTTTAACAGCGCACTTCACCTCTTCTAAGTTAGCCACACCCAATCTGGAACAAATCCTCACCACACACTCACAACACTTAACACTTGACCCCCAACTCAGCGAGCAGTACCACACACTGTGACTCTCAGGCTTTTAGAGAAGGGTATAAATAGTGAAAGACAAGAAAGAAAGAGACAAAGATACAAGAGACTGACATGAAAGTAGCACATATTTCTCCCCGTATGATTCTTCTGACATTCAATCAGAGCTCTTTCCCCATTATCACTTTCTGGTAATTATGACAATGATTAGATCGTACCTTTGTGTGCTTCATTTATATCTGCCAACTTTGTGCAGAATCAGATCGTAACTTGGCATTAGTGCATTAGGAAGAGAGATGATAGCTTCTTCTGCCGTCTTTGGTTTCCTCGTTCGTGCTCCGACGCTATTCACAGAGCTACGACCTTTTTAGATTCTGCTGTATGACAGAAGAGGAACAAGCTGTCAATACAAATGAACTGAAAGTGGGGGAGAAAAGCAATTACAATCTGAGTTTAATCCCTGCCAGTTCCAAAAGTTATAGATTTAGCCCACCTCGCCTCCACTGTGTGCATGTGTGTGCTAATCAGGATATAGTGAACAGGGATCAGGTCTCTCTTTCACTGATCAGGATAACAAGTCTAATTAATCCTGAATCTCCATTCAAACCGAAGGTGAGAGTGATGAATCTGTGAAAAGATCGAGTTCTTTCAATAAAACACATATAGAGAGAGTCATTCACCCGGTGGGAGACAGAGGTGGTGAGCAGAAGTGGGGAGTGTACATCAGAGGACAGGGCTGGATTAGTTTCTACCTATTCCCCATCTTCAGATGGAGGAATTATACAGGAGGGGGGGGGGGGGGCTGATAGTTTTAACAGCCTGAAAGGAGCCCAGATAAGGAGCAGAGAGAGGCAGGGCACCAAGGGGATCGAGATGGGAGGGAGAAGTTAATTACCTGAGCAGAGGGCATGGAGAGAGAGGTGATTGGAATGAGGGAGGAGAGATATCGCACATGGCTACCCTGCAAAGTCCCTGATGCATACAGAAACAGATTTAAGAGGCGAGAGTGGGAAGTCTGAGTTGTTGGAGTGGCCTCATGGTCCCACAAGGACCACGAACAACATTGGAATACTAAAGAGAAATCAAAGGGAGGCCCTCATCTTTAAGCAATCTTCCACACAAGGACAAACCTTTAGGAAAACACAAAGCATGAGGAAATGTTTAGATTTACTCAGAGGCATTAATGTAAATGGATGTCCTTCGTGCACTAAAATATATTTTTGCTTTGCAAGACGTAACAATGAAGACAATATTCTTGGCAGATACATTGTGAGTGCATCAACCTTAATGTAAACACTATTGTGTCTCAAAGAGCAGAAGTTTGACAAGACTCGAAGAGGAATGTAGGGACAGAGAGAGTTAAAGGACATGAGAGGAAGAAGGAAAAGCATAGTCCCATTAATAGAGTGAACTTCAGAGCCAAATTACAGAGGCGCCGCAGAGATAGCAATCAGAGCGTGGCCGTGCACCCTGTTAGTGCAGCACTCAGTGCATTTACATCACTATCATTACTGTCCTTATCAGCATCATTAAAGGTTACACAAGAAGCTCATATTAAAGCTGTAATGGACGGAATTATTGTGAAAGGTGAGCACTTGGGTATAAAGTCACACAACTGAAAGAGGGACAACAAAAAAAGAATTTTAGAGCTATGCCAACCTTTCAAAGGAGGAAGTGGTGGAGCCAAGGCCCTCTTGTGATTGGTCCCCGCAGACCAGCCCCGAGGCTCATTCGCTGGCTGGACGGTAATTTTGTTAAGGGCACGGGTTGCTTCCTGTGCTGGCTAAACATATTTGTGCAAATGAGGTTTGGGATGCCTAAGGGGGTGCGGGGCCGGGAAGGAGTGGAGGGGCGGGGGGCTTAGTAATGGAGCCACTCTTAACAGAGCACCACAGAGAGCCAGAATAGTGGGGGGGGGGGAGAAGGACAGGGACATGGAATGAGGAAACAAAGCTGACTTAATGGAGGTTGAATGAAGTGGAAAGAGAAAGAAATACTGCTGCATCAAACCTGCATTGGCTGTGATTAACGCGCCTGGTTTGAGTCACTGCTCTAATATTTCCAGACGTCAAACAAAGTTGACCCAGCGAGTTGAGAGCTGTGTTCTTGTTGACCTCCCGGGTCACTGCAAGCCTAATGTCCCTCACAAATGCAGAACAAAAACAAACACACAGTCGGCCTCAATGCCTCAAATTGCTCAGACTCTAAAAGGTGTTATGTGTTACTTTAACCCTTAAAAGTAACCTCAGTTCAAAACACCTTTTCAATTCTCAAAGAGAAATCTTACAATCCACTGCACACGTCAGCCCAGAGAAATATAAATTATCCTAACAGGTTAAAATGAGACAGAGGGAGACTAATTTTGTGGCAAGTGGAAACAAGTTTGCTAAACACTGCCTGATCAGATCAAATCCTCTCAAGTCTGGACGGCAAGGCAACTCTACCCCATGGTCCGGTCCAAATCCAATTAGAGCCAAACAGTGACAGTTAGCAGCCCAGCAGTCAGGTACCTTCTCCTCCTCTGTCCCCTGAGGGCCGACGCAAACCTCTCTCCATCCCATTTCAGCTCCACTGAGCCTCTTGCTAGACCATAATTGGATTGGTCAACAGTTAAATACGTTACAGCGGAGCAGTTAGGCACTTGATATTTCTAAGTTGTTGGCAGTAATTTTCTCTTATTAGCAGCTTTTACAGAGAAGAAGAGTCGCTGCGCCAACAGTCAACTAAGTAGGGTTTCAGTGTCCAGATTATATGCGTTTGTGTGCATGTTCTTGCGTATCAAATGGTGTTTGTTTCAGAGAGAGATTCAATTTGAAGAGTCAAATCTAATCAGAGGACGCAGAAGTCTTACAGGACTGTATATGTTGAAGTGGGTGTCAAAGGGGTCTGGGTGGCTCTGGTTCTTTCCTGAAGTGATCCAATAATGGAAACTGGGGTCTCATGGCTACTGTGCTGTGTTATAGCAACGATAAGGAAGGAGATATAGACTTAGAATATTTGAATAATGCATGTAGGAACATTAAAATCATAATGCAAATACTGTATGTTTGAAAGAGATTTAAGGCTTTATTTCGGGGTAAAAGCAGATGTTTTTACAGATGTGGTTATGTGGTAAAAACACCATTGTTGTTGTAATTAATTTTTTTGCACTGTAGATTGGTGAGAATTATTTAAAGCAATGTTTTCTGTTTTGAGATTTTAGTTGCACTTGTAACATGCTAATAGAGGGACAGTATTAGGTATATTTTCTCATACACTTTGTTCACTGGATGTTGTGTCACTTGTTAGTGGATGGAAGGACCCACATCCAGGCAGGAAACAGGTTCTGGATTTAAAAAAAAGCTCTAAGAGCTTAAGCTAAACTTTAAAATAAGTCTTGAAGATGACAGGACTAACTGAAATAGACAGGGGAGTTGATAATGGGAAATAAAACCAAGAGACATATAAACAGAGGGAGGTAATCACAAAATGAAGAACAGGTGTGGTGATTACTAACAAAGACAGATGGTGGGGAAGTAGAACAGAGACTACCAAAATAAAACAGGAAGTAACATCTTACATAATCAAAACAAAGATTCATTCAAACAAGTCAAAGGACAAAAAAAAATCCACAGACTAAAAAACATTTATGTAAATCAGCTTTTTTGTTGTTTTTGTTTTTTTCTCTCTTTTAAATTCACAAAACATCTTTACAATCAAAAGTAACTTTATTTGTTTAAGTAAAAACTAGTTGGAGTTTTATAAAGACATTTATAATG
>JAOXNZ010000166.1:15514140-15524619 GCA_028566095.1 Kryptolebias brasiliensis
AAACACAGTTTTGGCTTCCTTAACTTTACAAGAAATATTTGATCCCAGACTCTTGATTAAGATCCATATTTTTAATTATGTTCCGCGCAATATTTGATTATTCTGCTGATCCAAATATATGTACTTTGGCCGTCTCTACCATACTATTTCATATATAATAATGATGGATGCATACTGTACATACAGTATATATTTTTTCATGTCTTTTCACAAGTTCCATGTCATTAGAAATTGTGTTTTGTGAGTAATGAAGGAATTTGAATGCTTATAATGCTTGAAGACAGGATGTCAGTTTCAAACTGACAAAACAATCAGCAAATGTTATAATTCCACAAATAAAAACAATTACATTGTAAGAATTAAAGCTAACATTTGATTGAGCGTGTGGAGAGGTGTTGAGACAGTTCATATCATTTTTTTACCTTTTTCATTCTCATGTAAGAGCAATATTTCTATTTCACTTACACTTCATTCTTGTACACTTACATCTACAGAAATAATGTGATATGTATACAGTGTTACGTTGTTTTGTTTTTGTTTGTTTTTTAAGTCTTTACACAAACAGGCATTCTTGCCTCAGGGCTTATAATACTAAACAAAGAAATGAACTGTTAAAAACTAAAAAAAAATAAAAATCCACTGTCGTGTTTTTAAAACTGTGCTTTCATCAAACCTACCTGCGGCCTTTCAGAGCAAAGTGTTATCACAGAAAAGAAAGGAAGAGGAGCTTTTTCAAACCTGAAAATAAAAAATAAGATGAGCAGAGAAACAATGTTTAAGTTTGAAAACAGTAAGAGGGAAAAAAAACCAAAACATTAAAGCAAAGAACTGAATGAGTAACTCAAGATGAGTCTTCCATAAGTCAAAACTACATCCAGATGAATGAATCAGTCGGGTAACATTTTCCATATGATGTCTCTCTGCCTTATGAGTTCATGGAGGTTTCAAACTAACCAGGTATTTTATAATACACAAAGATCATGCAGATGAACGTACAGAGGTAACAGTTTGTTTGATTTAATAAGAATAATGCATGTTAACAACACATACTTCAGTCAGTTGTAAAAACATCGTCTCATCTGCTGTTTCTGCAGCTTCGTGAAACAATTTTTTAACGGTTTAAAAATCTAATAGATTACCAAACCACACATTAGGTGCAATTATATCATCCCAAATAAAACAAAACTCACAAGCATTAAAAAAATAATTTATTTAAAAATATATCAATTTCTCTAAATAATAGCATTTTAAGTTAATAAAACACAATCAAACTATAAAATGACCATCACAGCTGTGATATGGGATGTTTTTAACTCATCACTGGAAAGCAGATGTTCTTGCTGCTAAAACACACAGCTAAATATAAGCATACAGCCCAGAGGGGCCAAATAAAATGCGTCAACTTCAGGTTTCTTACAGAGAGGTAAAAAGACACACTCCACACAAGCTGCTGCAGTTCAATTGTTTACAGAAAATACAGCTTTAAACCCGTTTATAGTTAATTCTGTTACTTTGGTTTGTATTACCCACAAACTGTATGCTTATACCTCTGTCTGATGGGTTTGTTAAGGAAAATCTACTGTTTTTTTATATTTGTTTGGGTACTTTTTGAGTCCCAGAAGAGAGAGTTAACAAAAACAAACATTCTTGAACTCATTGAGAACGTGCATAAGCAGAACATTTCCACTCTGTTTATAAATGATGGGATTTTTTTTTTTTTTTTTCTGTAGATTTGGTTGTAATGTTTGTGTGTTTGTGTGTTTTTCATCTGTGGCCTTCTCTCGCCATCTCTCGCCATCTTCCCTCATCACTGCTGTGTGATAGTTCACCTCCTCGCTGTCAGAAACACGACTCACATCAAATATCTGCCCACCAGTCGTGGGCCTGTGCCGACACAATTTGTACCTTCACATTCCTTGCTTCTCTGCTATCATACTATCTGTTTATAGCCAGCCTGAACATGCACAAACTATTAAAAGAATTGTTGTCCAGGCAATGTGGAAGTAGAAAAACAGCACCACTTTTGTCAAAGCTGTGTACTCCTAACGGTGCAGCTGCGCCTGACCAATGACAAGTCAGGATCCAGTAACTCGTTTTAACTGTTTAAGCAAATCGGACGCTCAAAAGACACCCAACCCCCCATCTCTCCCAGATATTGCTGATGAGATAACATAGCCACGCTAACTGAAGCTGCCTTTCCATTTATGAAATTCAACTAATGAGCCGGACTTGCATCGAGCTGTTCCCCAAATCATTCCCAAACAGCCAGTCTGACTTCTGCAGACAAGGAAGAAGAAGGGGAAGAAAAATAAATAAATCCTCGATTATAATGGCTCATTTCCATGGGAAACTACCCTTAGGCCTTGAGCCTGACATCAGAGTCCTCAACCCCCATCTTCTTTCAACTATCACCATCTCCACACAGCCTGAGCTGAAGTGCACCAGCCGTGTGTTTGATTTGTCAGACCTGCTGGTGGCGGAGCAATTATCCCAAACTGCCTGACTTTTAGAGTTGTTTATGATCCCGTTTGCTCGAGTGTCTGAAAAATAGCATAAAAATTGAATTTCTGAAACAGAAATCTCGCAGCTATAAAGAAACAGGGATGAAAAAGTAAATGTCTTGTCCTCAGTATATGTAAAAACTGTCATTTTAAGAAACGTGAATCTGTTGGTTGTAAGCTGATGTAATGTACACTGGGTATTTAAAAGAAAATATCCCAATATATCTGGATATATTACAAACATTTTAGACTAACAGAAGAAGAAAAAAGTAAATACATACAAAGTTAACTTATGCATAGCGACTTACACTGGTTGTCAACTGGTGGTCCACCGGGCCACCTCTGGCCTCAAATTTATTCCATCCAGCCCTCAAAGTGTTGCATTATTAAAAGATTACACACAACCCAAAACAGGAATCACTTGTAACCCGCCTCAGAAAAGGTTGTGATGGCGCTGCATTAGGTTTACAAACAGTCTTATCGAGTTGGAGCCATATTGTGGGTTAGGTCTGTAAAATGTGAAACATGATAAAAGGCCAAAAATTCTATGTTTGACTCCAACATAGGGCAGATATATGTTCCTTATAAACTTAAAGAAATGCAGATGCCTGTCTAACAGCAACAAATTGGTTTAGGTGTCTACAAAAGCTTTACCTTCAGACCAAATTTAGCCTAATTTCAGCCAGAATATTTATGGATGGTTTGGATAATGCTTAGATAACTTTTCAACCTGAACAGGAGGTTGTCTAATGCGTGTTAGTTGATTTGTTTGTTTGTTTGCATTTTTAAAATGACCTTATTTAGCATTTATCACAATAATATATCCTAAAATGTAACATTTTCTTTAATCTAATTGGAGGCTGGCACCTATACTGACTGCTTAGAAAAATTATGGCCCTGGAACAAATTTTGTTCACAACTTCAGCTGTAAAGATCTCAGATAGTAAAATTTACAATTTAAACATTAATATCTCAGGATCAGTAAGCTGAGCACTGTCTGCAATATTAGCAACAATCACCAGTAATTAAAAAAATGATTTGAAACATTATCTTTTAGGAAATTAGTATTTTATACTGTAAATAATTTCAGCTATATCGCAGGTGTTGTTACTATTTAATCAAAAGTAACCAGTAATACAAAAAAACAGCTTTACATCATCAGTACATTATTAGCTGTCTCTTGGGCTAGAAAAAAATGCAGGTGAAGATTTTATTAAAAAAAACATTAATTTCTTTGAATATATTGATTTTGTGGTTTTAATTTGTATGTAAATCAATTTATGGTTCAGTTTTTGTTTGGTTTTCAGAGCCTTTCATGGTCTTGTTCACAGCTTATGCTTATCTGAAGAAGGTACATTATGTCAGGTGATAACTTAGTGAATAATAGTGATAAAAAGACAGAAATGTCGACAAGCAAAATAAATTGTGTTTTCAATTCGATAAATTTTTATTTTTTTTATGTATGCTGCTGCATCCAGGCTAATACCCAAACTTCCTGTAATAAGCAGATCATTTGAATCTTTAGGACGCAGACGTGGAGTCAGAAGAATGCAGAGGAGAATAGGATGTTCTGTTTCCCATTATCAGTGCCTGTATCTTCCTCTCACTGTTACCCTTGAATGGCCTCTGCTTCTGTTGTCTCCACAACTCTGTGAAACGCTATTATGTACACACACCTGGTGATTAATATGCAACCCTGGAGCAGTAAAAAGACAGGCACGGGTATAAAAGAACAGCGGAGGAGAGAAAGGCCTGATGGGGATCTTTCCAGGACAGTAAACATCACATAATGTAACCTATTAGAGTTTTGACAGGATGAGACCCAGGGTAAACAGCAAGTAGAGTAAAAGGATGAGAACAAATATGATGCTGTGCAAAAGTTTCTAGATGTTTAGACATTTATTATACAACTTGGAGGCATTTGATCAAGTTAATGAATATAAATCAAAACATATAACTTGAGCAATAAAGAAGTATTTTCAAAAGGACTTGAAAATACTTTCAGGAGGTGAGACCTCCTGAATCCTCCAGATTCATTAACAGGAACAGAACGGTCACATCAAATACTGACTTAAAGAAAAAGCATTTTGTTTCACAACATGCTAATGTGTGTGGGTGTTGGGGTGTGTGTATGTGTGTGTGTGTGTGTGTGTGTATAAGTGGGGACAGAGCTCGCTCAACGTCAATCAAGCTGGTTTCTAATTAAGAGTTGCCGCGCAGGGTTAGCGATAGTTGCTAAGGAAGGAAATCGCTATCAGCTTCCCCATTTTCATATGAATGAGCTCATTTAATTAAACTGAACAGCTAATGAGAGCATATATCAAAATAATAGAATGTTTTACCAGCTATGTAAGAAGGGAACAAAACCCCCCACAGGGATAACATATAAGAGAGAGAAATAAAAAGCTGAAGAGACAGACTAAGAGCGTGAAAGGCAGGGAGATTAACTGCTTCTAAGTAGGAAACAGATAGCTGTTGTCTTTGAACCTGTAATGTTATTTTTGCTCCGACTGAAGTTCAAAGAACCTGGGAGCCGAGACGGAGTTAGACTTTGGTGCACAAAAGGACCGAGGAGGAAGGAAGAGAGAATAAATGTCGACTTGCATGTTGTCTGTACAAGAAGCATGGAGGGAGATCTCGGGTAAAAAGCAGTTTAAGAAAAAAAAAAAAAAAGAAATCTCTTTCATTGTTGAGTCTGTGCTTGTGCTCATGTGTGCTTGTTGAGCGTGCACACGTACTTTTACGCCTACAATATTTTCTCCATTTGAAGGTTAATTAACGCTCGGAGTGAAAGCTACAGGACTTCAAATCAAAGACAGTAAACAGTCTCACAGCCACCTCGGGGGATTATTAGAAAAATAAATGAAAGCTGCGTAAGACAATTAATATATTTGAAATGTGAACTTTGAGAAGCAGTTCCTCCCTTCTGCTTGGCTTTGATATGACTAAAAAGATCAAGGACAACTGAAGTAAACCTAGAGCACATGTGTAAGTACATCAGTGCACAAAATTATGCTACAGTGCACACACAGGCACATTAAAACTGGATGAAGAATTTTAGAGATCATGTTTTTGGCTAATCTATTCTGTAAAATAAAGGTGAACTTCATTTCCAATATCCTAATCAGTACTATTATAATCCTAATTCAGGAAAGAGATTCATTGATAATGGTCACAGATGCAAAAACGTGACTCTTCGAAGGAAGAATACGAATATGATGTTTGTAACTGGGAGGACTGTATAAATATGTGCTGCACACACATCGACACCTTCAGTTAAACCAGACGGATAGCAGCTAAATACAGAAGCTAAACAGCGAGAGAAATCAAATTAAAGAGGATTAGAACGAGAGGAAGAGTGAAAAGTTTCAAATGGCAGACAAGGCACTACAGAGAAGGAATCATGAACAAATACACAAAGAGAGCATCTGCAAACTGATTTTCTTTTTTCAGAGCACCTTTACATCACTTATACTCGCTTGCATAACCTGCTCTACTTGTGTCCCGATCAGTTTTTCTGGTTGTTTTTCTCCCCGTCTATCTCTCTCAAAGGATCCTCCCTTGTCTCAGCCGAGTTCTTATCTGATGGGCAGAGAACCGCTGTTTTCATAAACATACTATGTAGAGGGTGAAAACACATACTGCAAACAACAGCATGACAGGATGAGGGTCGCATCTATTCTAACCCCCTCATCACTCACACTGCGTTTCAACCTGTGTCACAGTCTCAGGCTTTCAGACAGATCACACGTACAATCAAAACCATCTTTGAGCAGGTAACGAGCCCCTCTAATGTCAGGTCTGGATAAGCTCTTTAAACACTGACCTATTACATCATACACAGTGCAGAAATCACATCAAATAATATTAATTATTATTCAATTAACAAAGGCCTAGCATTTCTTGAAGGAATGCATATTGGCGCCGCTGTTCATGCCAGAGTTTTAAGCTGAGGTCATTTTATGATGAGAAATGACAGAACTATAGCTATTTTGGTCAAACCTTGTAAATAACATTTTGCACAATCTAATGCAATATCGCAAGACCTCGTGAGATGTTGTTAGCGCTCAGAGTATGCATTAAGGATGACCCTCTGCTACTACCACACCTAGTTTTACTTTAATATTTGTAAAGATACCTGAGGTATAGCCATTTTTGAGTATGCTAAAGTCAATAAGCTGTAGCGGCCACCTTGAATTGGGTTGATTCCAAAAGTTCATCAGCTGTGGATGTGTATCAGGTTGTTACTTTCTGAGAGTTTCACTAAAATCTGTCCAGTTTTTCCAGAGATATTTTGCTAACAGACAAACATAGTTGACTCTAACAGTTATGGCAAACGTTTGAGCAACGATGTCATGCAATAAGTAGCACTCATAGTATGTGTTAGGAATGACGCTCATCTACTACCACACCAAAAAGTAGCTCAATATCTGTGAAACTGACTGAGTTAGAGTCATTCTTGTGTTTGTTAAGGTGGCAACCAGCTTGATTGGAGTTTCATTAAAATCTGTTCAATGGTTCATGAGATATTTTTCTAACAGACAGACAAATGAACACACAAAAACATTATCACCCTATTGCCTTAATAATATTTACCCTGGGGTCCAAATGACCTTCATGACTCTGATAGCAAAGGAAGAAAAAACAAACAAAAAGCTTTTGCAGCCTGTAGCTCCAATTTTCCAATGAGTTTGTTGTTTTAACTCAAACTTATCATTCTAACTTGCACTAATTTAAGGTTCAGAAAATAAAATACTGTAAACCCTGAATTTCTATTCATTATGAAACCAAAAAGGCAAGTCAAAACGGACAGATGTACAACAGATTGCAGACTTTCAGGGTCAAGTTTTAAAAGTGATTTCAGGTTTTGAATTTATGTCTGTATTTACAGTCAAAGTAAAGACTTGGGATGAATTTGAATAATTACAGCGAATACCTGTGTTCATCACTAATTTCTCATTTCTAATGCAGCCTTTTAAACAAATCTTGGCTGTTGCTGATAGAACAGACACCGTTGTTTGTCCTGTTTTTTTTTCCTCTGGCATCCAAAAGTCTAAAGTGCAAATCCATTCATCTTATCAAATACTTTCATGCTAGACTATGAACATATTGCCATAAGCACAATTCAAATGCTGTAAATGTAACAACTTCTTCTTTTTTTTTTATCTGCTCAGTTGTTTAAAAAGACTAAAGACACATAAGGAGTGAGTTAGGACTGACTATCATGTTTGGCGACTAATCTATGCATAACATCTTCCTCTGGGCTGCAGAGGGCCAGATGGACTCCCCGAGGCGCCCTGAAGACATTTAATTAGACTGTTAAACAACCATGGAGATCCAAGAATAGTTGACATGTCTTTGACATCTTTTACAAGGTTATCCAGAGTGTGAGTGACTCTTCGGATGAACCCTTCCCATCCCATGACCCCGTCAGCAGCAGTTTTAAACCCTCGACTCGTGCAGTCTGAAGGGCTCTCTGCAGTAACAGAATGCTGGAGAAGGAACAGCTGCAGGCCTTTTCCCGCAAATGCATTACTGTTAGTTTAACGTTATTATTGGAAACATTTTTGTGCCTACACAGGATCTCATACCTCAACTCCTATCATTTTACAATAAGACCTGCTGCACAAGAAAAAGAACATTAAGGTCAGGAGAAAAAAAAAAAGGTCAACTTGAAATCCAACTAGTTTTAAATATAAACTGTTTTTAAACCTTTTTAACTGGTTTCTAGAGGACAGAGGTTGCTAGTAGGTAACCAGATTTGAGCAATGACTGTTTTATATAATTGTTCACCATATTTGACACAAATTTCTAAAATGTTTCTGAATAAAATAATTATCTAGTTTGGACCAAATAACTTGTGCTGCTCTTTTTGGGTTAAAAAAGTAACACATTTAGGTCATTTATATTATTTTAGAGCTTAAAAACCCTAATGAACAGTGCTGATGAGACAGAACATGTAACTGGTGGACTAAAACAACTATCTGAGATAGTTTAAGAGTTTCTTTTTGAAACTCTTAAACAGACCTTTCATAATATTTCCATCTAACGTTATTCAAAAAAATGGTGTGTCCCAAGACACTGATAAAAAGGTTTGTGTTTTATGATAGCAGTCCTGTGTTTTGTCACATGATGATGATTTAGGCAAGAATATACCTGCCTGTAAGACACAAGGTTTAGGACAATAACAGTGAACATCTACAGGAAGAAGAAAAAAACAAAAGTGATGATGTTTGCCTTTAAAGAAAAAGACTTTGAGACAAACGTTATCAATTACAGCCGTGAGTTGCTGTGACACCGAAGATTAACAACACTTGCCGTTAACTACAGGTGATAAAATACTGTGATAAACGTGAATGGAAATTTGAAGTGAACTGCTGTGACCAGCTCAGCTTTCTGCGCTCCTGCTTTTCACCTCAATGTCTTTGTCAAAACTGCACGCATGTTTCTGTGGACGAAGTTCCACGATGGACAAAGGTACATCCACCAGCGGATAAAAACTAGCTGGCATTTTTCAAGGTGACGTTGCAGGTGACCTCTGACCTGGACTCTGCTGAGCTCAGCCGTGGACTGAATCGACTGTTATTCTTTAGCCATCGGCAGCTGCCTTTCACTGACTGTCCTGTCATCCTGAAGTGAGGAGGAAAAAGGACCGCAGCACCACCGAAAACAGACGGCTGTGTGCTGCGTGCCATGGTATGGAAACAGTTCATCAATACATTTCTCTATTGAAGTGCCAGGACTCATTTGCATGATTTTTTTTTCCCTGTCTGTGTAAATGAGACAGGAAAAGATATGCAAACAAATGAGCGATCAAGGGAGAACAATGGAGGTTTAAAAGCTATTTTTCCTTTATGGAGTTCTGCTGACATGTTAAATCTGTTAAACCAACACAGCAGTTTAATGAGCCCCTTTAATATGCTGAAGAAATAAAGCAATTTAGTGTTAGAGGGTGACTACACAAATTCTGTGATTTTCTAAAAACTAATCAGTGCACTTAAGGACTCTAAACTAAACGCTAATCTAAAAATGTAAAACAAGAGGTAACATTTTGTGGTAACACGATAGCAGTGCAAATTGTTTTTAAAGATATAAAGAATTTCCTAAAATAGTACTTGCACAAAAATAAGTCAATAAATCTTATACTATTGGAAAGCCTGTGTACTTCCCTTTAAATGGGGCCACAGTTGTTAGGTAAATGCATTTGTGTGTTGAGTAGCAGAGTTGATTATGTGAGTTGCACCCATGAGAAAATTGCCAAATCTTCTCTGTCAACAACTTATTCTGCTTCTGACACTTGTTTGGAGCGTCTGGTACCCCAGAACGTGTCACCATTTAGGAGGAAATAAACTGGCTTTCCAGATAAGATTTAAGATATAAGCTTTATTGCCAAGAATTAAGAAATATTAGCTCAAACCAAATTTTCTCACTTTTTGTGCTATGTTTATTTTTACACTGGTTATTTGAATTAAAAGGGAAGAAGATTTAAAAGAAAATAGTACGGTGCTGTTAAAAAGTCTTGTAAATAAACACTGTTTGTGAAGCAACATTTTCAGAGCTTTGAACTCCTTATTTGGTAGATGCCATAATTTACAGGGTTGTGTTTTTATTTAGGACAATCTAAGGCTGTGATGAATGAGTGTGTAACTGATCCACAAAACTATGAACAACAGGTAAGATATTCATTGTTCATAACCTTTCCACTGAAATTTGGGGTTGCAGTAATATTTTTTGTGGAGAACACGATGGGCTTTCTGGTGAGTTTATATGATGCGAAAAATAAAGTTTTTGCATAATCTAACATGACTGAGCGTCTGCAGGATGAGGTGAAGCAAAGACCATTAAAAGCAGCTATATTTGTACGGAATGTGTTGTAGCTTGGGTGGCACAGCGGCGTAGTAGTTAGAGCTGTCACCTCCCAGCAAGAAGGTTGCAGGATCTCATCCCGGCCTGGGGCCTTTCTGGGTGGAGTTTACAT
>JAOXNZ010000166.1:15605685-15627570 GCA_028566095.1 Kryptolebias brasiliensis
GGCTGAGAGTTATTCCCATCACATACTCTTTAATTAAACCTTTGGTATGCAAGGTTTAACTTAATTTAGCATGTTTTCGCATGGGAAGAAGTGTGATTTCCACATGTAAAATTCATTTGTTTCTTTTTTTCTGTAAGAGTAATGTCTTAAAAGAAAAAACAGTACATTCAATTGTGAGAAAACTAAACTCAGATTTTGCTTTTTGGTCCACACACATCATACTACTAACTTAAAAATCATAGTTTTCTAATGTATCAGTAAAGTGTTAGGTTAAGCATAATATAAACACCTAATATGTTCTATAAATTGATGTTTAAATTGTGATTACAGGACAACAATACAATTACAGATCCGAGCTGGCTGTGATTAATTTTCCGATGCACTCATATTCCTGATTGAAGTAAATATATTTGTAGTCTGGAATAACATCTGCATTGATAAACCAGCCATGTTCCTCTGCACACCCATCTGTCTGTTTGATTTGCTCCACAACAGCCTTCTTTTTTATTATTACAAAACAGGAAACTGCTCTCCCTGTTTCCTGCTCAACCCAACTTCACATCCTTAGCAGCTTATGGATACTATTTAACCCCTCCTGGTGCATTCACTGTGACTCGCAGGCAGGGAAGCCAAGGAGGCTATTTTTACTGATGAATTGTGGTCAGCTGGTGATAAGATTTATTACACTAAAACACATGTGTGCAGCAGCGAACCACAGCAATGGACAAGCTGCATTAATAATAATAACATTAAGGGCGGTGACTCTGTCTGCGGCTGATCAGGGCAGCCGCAGGCGGAGGGGGAAAAGAGGCGTGATGATGGTCTTTCATATTTGTTGACATTTGTTAACAGCCTGATCTCACCTTTAAAAAGGTCTTTTTTTATATGATAAAACATGAGATTAAATGCTATCCCAGCGTTACAAATTTCTCTAAAAGAAGACAAAAAAAGTCTGTTTCCACAGTATTTCTGTTCTTTTAGTCACTCCCTGCTCGATGCTCAAATTTCACAGTTACTGAACATCATCTTTTTGTGTTATCACAGCAGTAGATAGCAGCATCATGCAACAATAGCTTTCACATCTATAAAATTAAAGGCATGCATCCCTGAAGGAGTGGATATCGCCCTTTCATGCCAGAGTTTTAGACTGAGATCATTTTATGTTGAGAAATGACGTTGTGAGACGTCGCGCTAAGAGTACTGACTGAGTTATAGCCTTTTTGTGTTGGTTAATGTGGATGAGCTATGACAGCCATCTTGAATTGATTTGAATCCAGAAGTTAATCAGTTGCAGATGTGCATCCAGTGACTACTTTCTGAAAGTTTGATTAAAATCTGCCGTTTCTGAGATATTGTGGCAACAGACAGACACGAGCACCTTCGCCTTTCAGAAGTGGGCGATAAATATGTCATTGTTGAGGTCCAGTGCTGGAGGATGCATTTGATTGATTCAGACACTCAAATGCCAAAAAAAACTGTAACTACTGTTCTTCTGAAGCTTTACTGACCACTAAGCAGAGGCTTTCCCTTTCAATATCACACAGTGATGAATGCACCACACTTAAAGGTCAAAAGTCAATCCGCTTCTACATCAGGCAATCAGTTTGCAGCTACTGCCATATGATTGTCATTCTTTGATGGTCACACTGATAATCTTTCAACATAGTAAAAAAAAAAAAAAAAAAAACTTCAATTCTTAAAAAAGAAATATAAACTTTACTGCTGATTTTTACTAAAAGCAACATAAATGTGCTGTGACTAAGTGAATATGCAGCTCATTAAAAAACATTATGTGGCTGCACCTCTGGCCTCGATTTTGTTGCTTCAATTATTGTGTTTTCATCTTCAGTCAATAAAGGGGAGGAAGATAAATTGTGCTGTGCAGCACCGAACAGCAAATGACAGATCAGCTAAGAAGCATGGATATGAAAACGTGCTTTAGGATGAGCAGCCGTCCTCTCACGCACACACTTAATCAAAATGCCAGTAGGATAATGTTTGTACTTATGTAAAGATCAAACCAACAATGTACTTCATGGGTGCTGCTGTTCATCTGAGGCACTTTATAATGTCCTAAAATGTGGACAAATGGACTAAACTGTGTGCTTTTATACACTTTAACCCTTTTTCAGCAGTGAATTCAGTCAGTTATGTTATACTACAGTGGTTCTCAAAATTCCCAATCACGTGTCCTTTCAGTTTTTACCATCACATCAGTATTAGGCTGAATTATTTCTTATTAAAGAGCAGTAAAACAAAAGCAGCATGGTAACAGGAATTTGACTCATAATGTGCTTTAAATGGATAGTTAAGCTCTTTTGAAGTGGCATTCATTCGTACCTGTTGTAGATCTGAACGACCTCAGTTTGGAGGAATAGCGTCTAATTCTGACCAAACTGATGAGCTAACAGCTAATACAAGCGGAAACCAAACCAAAGTGGACTACTGCCATCTTAAAACTAATCCAAACATTAAAAAAGAAAATCGTAGAGGTTCATGGACATGCTATTTTATAAATGTTTGCATTGTCATACATTTTGTATTGCCTGGCTATAATGGCAGAGATATGATTATTCAAACAGGAGACACCCAGGCTGCACAAAAAAGTGCTACAGCTAGCTGCTGCTGACACTTTTGGGCTTGCAAAAACTCACAGAATTCTATGTAAATAGCTGCAAAATGCAAAACTGACAACAATGTGAAGGTTTTCAAAAACCTTTTTGAGATTGGAGTCATTTTAAAACAGCTGTGACCCACTTCGTCTCGGCCCAGCTCAGACTAGTTATTAGCTCGACAATTTGGTCAGAATTAAACTCTTTTCCAAACTGAGGTTGTTCAAAGAGCAATCTAAAGCAGGTAAGATATTCATTGTTCAACTAATCTGAACCATAATTTTAACTAAGCAATAAATCATCTCTATGTTTTGCAAAGAAAACAAAAGTTAGTTCTGGACTTTTTACCTGATTTTGACTCCAACAAGAAATGTTTGCTGTAACTGAGCCCTACAGGAAAAAATTAAATCCAATAAAGCCTCATTCTTTGCTACAGTTTTTGGGTTCCACATGTATTTCTTGCATGCAATGGACATTTTTTTCTAAAGAAACATTAATTCATGAATTTTTTTGAACCTGGTTCATGGCAGTCCAGCACATTAAAGAGTTGTAATTCTTGCTTAAAAATGGACAAAACACAGATTGCGTAAGTGTACAAACATTTCCAGAACCAACTGCTGAATGTATTCCCGCTGTAGCAGGTAGAAGATCAGGAAAACATTTTGAAAGGCCTGACCCTGAGGTCCCTCTCTGCTCGTGGGTCTCCTGTTTGCGTCAGGCGAGGAAAGAGTGTGTCTGCCTGTCTCTCCTGCTCTGAGGTGAAACAATAAGACTGGGACTTAAAAAAGGAACTCCATCTCGATATAGTCCTTCCTGCGACTGTTTTCTAGTATTTCAGCAATACTGGAACGTAGAGGGTGTAGTCACTGATTTTTAAGGATAACTCCAGTTATTGTCAGCCTAGGCCTCATTGTCCTGCTGTTTTACATCATCGGCCTTTCATAGAGAGGAAAAATGTCACTTTCTTCACATTACATATATAGTTGACTGGAAAATCAGAAAGATTATTTACTTGTTTTGTCTATTTAACTGTGTTATCTTTTACAAACCGTTTCTGTACTTGCAGTTACATCTATTTTTTACTTCAATTAGGACAACTCCAAATGAAAACCCATGGATGGTGCTTGTTTTTCACATCCACTCACAGACAACATGTAGATCGACACTGCGTACCTGGGAAACGTTCTTCATTGTTTAGTCTTTGACAAGCTGAAACTGTCAGGCTGTTGAACCGACTGGATGCAGGAAAACACTCGAATGTCATGGAAGTCCAAATTTAGTTTCCCTTCACATCATGAGGAAGAAAACACAGCTGGAAGATTGTTTTTGTTCTTCTGTGAGAATGTTTGCACAGAAGTATACAAGACGTGTATGACAGGAAGTACACAGCAAAGCTGTAAATTTGCAATTTTCTTTTGTTGTATTGTGAGCATTTTTTTTTCTGTTTTAATGCGTTGCACACAGAAGTTAACTTTCAAGAGAACCAGCAATGCTATGAAATTTAGTGATACTGTCAGGCAGTAGTGTGTATAAATGTGTACATCAGCTAATAATACTTTTGAATACTCAAAAAGCAAAACAACGTAATGCAAATTTAATTTATTGTCTCACGGTTGGCACAGGCAGTGCAGCGAAAGCTATTTAAATATTAACTGGAAATATATGAAACATCCATCATGTTCCTGTCATGGGAAAGCAAGTGCAATGACCTTCTTTACTTGAGCGTGGACGTCACATGTCTCTAAAACCACAGAGGATTATCCTGAACTGACCCTGTGTGACGAGCGATGTATGTTTATCTTCAGTAGTATATCAATGTGTGTGCTTTTGCATGCAGGGGTCGCAGATTTATGTTTTAACTTTTCATGTAGTAGTTCTCCAGCATGTTGGAATAAACCATTGGATGGGTAAAATTACAGAACTGAATCCTACAAAAAGAAGAATCGCAAAAGTGTTGGGCAGCCAGTGATTGGCACTGTTTATGGCAAAGTTTTTTGATGTTCTATTTCTGTGCAGGGCAAAGGTAGGAGGTTTATCTTACTACTGACGCTCACATCTCATGCATAGCATTAACTGTGCCCACAAATAGAACAAGTTTGTCTGCAGATTTTGCCATTATATCATCTGCTTTGTACCCAAAACTGCAATAATATGTCATAATTAGAAATGTCAAAATTTAAAATGATAGAATATGCATTCTGAGTATGCAAAGAAGCATTTCACTACTATGGGTCATAATATTACCAGTAAATAGTCTCTACAGTTCTGAACTTGAGAACTGACACATAGGAAAGGTTTAAAAATTGATTTTACAATATGTACAAGTGAATATTGCAGGTCATGTGGCTCAAGGCTCAAGGTGGTCTTTGCTAGAGAGGAAATATGAGTTAGAGATGATCTCGAGAATGCTCCAGTTATATTAGGATTGATTTCTCCTACTTGATTCTGTTTTACTTTCAGGTTCTGAGGAGGAGGTAGGCGGATCCAGGTATCCTGAGAAGTGAGGTGGTGGAGTGAAGGAGAGTGAGTCAGGCAGGTATTTTCTTCATGAGGTCTACCAGCTTGTTTGAGTTGCAGGTCTCAGAGGAAGTATGAGTGAAGGTAAGTACAAACATCTCAGTGTCATAAAAAGTCAAGGTCTGTTCACAAGCGTTTGGCCACATTGATCACCGGTGTGAGGATATGATCCAGCGTTGAGTTGTGGTCTGAGCTGGCCTCATACAGCAGCTGGGTTGATGAGTGACTGTTCACAGGTGAGACTGCTGGATCAGGAAGTGATGCAGCATCAGGAAGAACAGGATCAAAAGCCTGCCTAGAAGAAAAGATGAGAGGAACATGCTTGGTATATATGATGGATCTGCTGTTGGTTTTAATTCAGAAGTTTACTTTAATTTGGCAAACTGCCTTTTAAGTTTCATTAATAATGAAAAGAAAAGCAGGCAGAGATGGAGTGTGTTGTTAGCAGCAGCATTAATCTTCCACTGAATGACACTTTAAGATACAAGCATCCCTTTAACAGCCCCAGGATCTAACAATCAATACTGGCCATAGGATACGAGAGTGAGAATGACATCTTTGCCCCCAAGAAACACAGCTTCCTCCGTTTATAACATCTAATTTAAACACAGTCACTCACTGTCACATACCACTGTCCATGGCTTTACTTTACAACACTGAGCTCATTGTGAAGTTTTATTTATTCATCTTATGTATCTGGTTAACACAAATCAGAAGACCTCCAAATAAAGTCAGAAGACGTCATAGTGTTGTTATTTTCTGTTTTTTTTTTCATTGGAGTTGGCAACTCCAAATAATCTTTTATAAAATAGTATCATTACTACCAGAATATCTACTCAACATTTTGTAAACAAGTTCAGTTCTTTCATAGCTGCTAGTGTGTCCCTGGTGAAGGGAATTTATTGTTTTAATGAAGGTTGTTGTTCTTTCTGCTGTTACCTTCTTCAGGGGTTGCCACAGGGAGCGAACTCGCACAATAGTTTCGCCAATTAGTTTTACGCCGGATGCCCTTCCCGTCGCAACCTAGGTTCGAACCTGCAGCCTCAGGTTTACAAGACCTCTGCACTGACCTGACCACCGAGCTACCACAGCCCTCCTATTGATTTACATTTAAGAGAACACAGTTAGTTAATATGTTTTAATCCATTTTTTGCTCCATCAGCTTAATAAGAAAGGGCATCCTCTCACATCCAAACACATCCAAAATCTCAGTGAAAGTATATCAGCTGGGGAAATTGTTTCTGCTATTATTGATCATAAAAAACACACCAAAGTTTAAGCTCTCAACCCCACTTTGACAAAAGGCTTTAAGCCCCACTCGTAGTTATATGTGATAGAGGATCACTTTTTAACACCACCATGTGTCAGACTCAATGTTCATCATCAAAACGTGAATGAAATTGTGTATTTATGTAAGATTAGTTGTACTTAGATGTGTTCTTGTTCATAAATATACTGTATGTAATGGTTATTTTCAGACAAATGCAAATAAAGACTAATGTAAAGGTAAGTGTTAAACTTGTAGGTCTGTTTGCGGCATCTTTTAAATGCAGGTTCAAGGAAAGCGAGAAATGAGTGGACTGCCAATGAGTTCCCAGTCCCTTTTCTTCCTTTTCACTCCTTTTTTTCCCCCCCTTTTCACATCAGCAAAATTTATGAGGCCATTACGAGTGTGGATGCAGTGTCAACACTGGCCAGCTAATATCTTTATCCAGCACGGTGAGGAAGGGGAGGGGGTGGCTGTCAGGCGACACACACGCTGCTCAGGAGACAAACTGCCCTGTGAGTTCACAGCTCAGTTGAACACACGCTTAACACTCTTTAGCATCTCAAACACATTAGCTTCCCTCTTTAAGGCAGCGACTTAAATAATTATTCCAACGGAAGTCTTTTTCTTGCTTTGAGAAGAAAATGTTCACAGCAGGAGGAAATTGGTGGGAAGACCCGGAGAAGAAAAATCAATAGGAGTGTGCTTGTGGACTACACAATCACGACATACATTCAGCCATCTAATGTACTGAGGCTGAGGGCTTATAAAGTTGCTTGTTAAAAGCAGCGTTCAAAAATAAGTCTGGCATTACTGTATTTAATCCGTTATTTGTCAGCAAATCCCACAAAATACTATTAAGAACAAAGACTTTCTCTCAATGCGCTTTTGCTTCCCAGTGCTGTCTGTGGCTCTCTGCTTAAAGCTCACCAAAAACAAAAATATCTTTAGATTGTCATGATAACATAATTACACGAACAAAAAATGTTGTTCCCTAAAGCTGCTACATCTTAATATTTACCACACTTTACTTCACTTTACTTAATTTGTTTGGGACAATTTATATCTTTAGAGTTATTGTTCTTTTAGGATTAAATCTACAATCCTTACAAGTTCATTGAATACCCTACGAGTCTTTACGAAATCACTGTCTTTGCTGTGAGTTTTTACCATTGTCGAGTATCACTTTCACGCATCATTTTGTCCCGTAGGTTCTCTGCTCATTTACTTAATCTCTCTCCTCCTCTCCAAGCGCCCTGCGGCAGAGGAGTCCTTCCTAATGAGCCGGGTCATGCTTAAGGGTTTTTTCCTGGTAAAGGGAGCTTAAAGAAAGTTTCCCACTTAAGAGTTTTAACCTCTTTACATGGGGAGTTAAATGCAAAAATGTGTAACGCTTAGGATTTTGTAATGTTGCATCAGAAGTTTCAGTTTAGTAATGTCAGTTTTTCTTCAAGAGCAACTTTTACTATAATCTTTACAGTTTTACTCATGAAAATCTTTGAATTCATGAGTTTTGTTGTTTTCATGTTTCATACAAAAGTAGTATAATACAGAGGCGCCACCAAGAAGGGATCCGGGGGGCAGTGGTCCCCCTGCTGCTCCCCTGAGTCTTATATACATAATCATAATCTGAAGTAGTGGATTGTTTTTATTAAAACTCTCAGAAAATAACCATTAGATGTACATCTACAACTGAGTAGCTTTTAAAGTCAACCCAATTTCAGATGGCAATGACAGCCTATCAACCTTGGCAAACACAAAAATGACTAACTCATTCCATTTTACACATGTTGAGCAAAAACTGGGTGTGCTGGTAGCTGAAAGACATTCCCAGCACATCATCTAAGCTCTAACAGTCTATGCAAGATTTTTGTTTAAAACTTTGTTATGCAAGGCAGCCGGCAACCTAGTATTATCAAATCATCCATCCATTTTCTTTACTCGCTTCTCCTTTCCAGGTCGCGGGGAGCCGGTGCCTATCTCCAGCTGTCACTGTGAGAGAGGCGGGGGACACCCTGGACAGGTCACAAGTCCATCACAGGGACAGATAGAGACAAACAACCATTCATGCTCTCACTTACACCTAGGGATAATTTTAGAGTTACCAATTAACCTAAGTCTGTGGAAGAAAACCAGAGTACACAGTTTAAAGTTTAAAGTGTGCAAAGGAAGAACATGTGCTGTAAACTCTACCCAGAAAGGCCCCAGGCCAGAAAGAGATCCTACAACCTTCTTGCTGGGAGGCGACAGCTCTAACCACTGTTCCGCCTATAATCAAATCAAATAAACTTTATTGTCACTCTGCTATATACAGAAGATGCAATTGAGCAAAATGTTCCTTCAAAACCCCAGCATAAACTAAACAGTAATAGTTATGGTATTTGATAATAGTAGTATCAAAATAAAACTCAGGACTTGTGTTGAAACTGATAAACTTTAAGTGATCCGAAGCACAGTCTGAACAATTTGTGGTCAACAGAGAGAGAAGGAATTATTTACACCATTAATTCATCTGCCCCAAGTTGTGAGTGGAACTGCCGCCAAACGCTATTATTACAAACTCCACGGGCGTTTGTCCTTCTTCCTCAGATCCATCTGCTGCTGAGTCGACACTGCAGCAGGCCTCCCATCAAGCTCCCTGGCACCAGTCTGTTTTACATGTGGCTGTTCAACACAAGCGCAGCAGGGGCCACATTATGGCCTCGTGGCAAGAGGGGCTCAATGGCCGTGGCAACATTAGCTCTTATTATCCTCAGCAACTCATTACAGGCTCGCCGTGGGGTGATGCTGACCGAGGGACCTGTGGCTCCATCTGAAGCGCATCCTCTTGCAGTGCGGAGGTGGTGATACGTGCCGGCGCACGTCTATTCACTGATGTGCCATTAAAGAAACATACAGCAGCAAAACAGTGCTGGTGTTAAGCAGTTTGAGATTTTGAGGCAATAATAATGTCTGCCCTAAGGACAAAGTGCACTGTTTTGAAATGTTGTCAAATCATTCTTTTGTACATTATAATGTTAATACAAATTCTGTCCTGAAACAAACAAAAAAATGGGTCAAACAGGTTATGTTGCTATAATTATATCAAAATACAACGGTGAAGCACTAAGCTCACAATTAACCACTGCAACTGTAGTGGTTATTTGTAATTAAAGTTAAAGGTTAATTGCAATTTTAAAGTGGGGTTCTGTGGAAAGTCTCATGTAATGACGAGCTAAGAGCTAGTCAGAGTCGAGGCAAGACAAAAGGGGTTTGCTGCTGTCTTAAAATGACTCCAATCTCAAAAAGTTTGAACCTTTAGACTACGGTTAGTTTTGCATCACACAATAATTCTGAGGACGTTGGAAAATCTATCTAAAACAGGTAAGATATTAACTGTTCAGAACCTCACTTCAAAAGACCTGAGCTATCGCTTTACATTTGTTTCTGATAACAAAGGTGTCAAATCTGTAGAGAAAACTTCTAATATAGTTTCTGCAAAGATGGTCCAAATGGCAACAAATAGGACCAAATGTTCTTGAGTTGTTTTGAGTTGAATTGTGGCCAGAAGGTTTTTTTTTCAGGACATTATGATACGGTGAAGTTGACCAATGACATTTTCTGTGTAAAGCATCATCTCTGTTGTCTTGTCAGTCTTTTATGAGAGTTTTGAGTGGAAATGTATTCCCCAACCACATGTTTTGATCCCCAAAACTTAAAATTCTTTTCTTTAGACTGTTTACATCTCTGTAGTTGCAATCTCAAAATGCGCGGCTGAACTAGGGTCTGGTTTCAAACCTTCGTACAGTTCAGTGAGTTTGCAGTTGTAGCATCAACCCTGGGATTGATCATTTAGGAGTTTGATTCACTTTCTCAGTTTACAAATTCAGTCCCAGCAGTGGCATAGAAAGTGTGCATCATAAAACTTTTACTTCCTAAAACAGATTAAAAGCCTCTTTTAGAGAGCTGTAGGTGGTTTGAGCTTGAAGCTCTTCTGGCCCTTATTGGAGTTATATCAGTTAACCACTTCTGTGTTTCTGTTGAGAAGTAGTCAGTTTTAATTCATTAATTCATTTGTTTATTTCACTAAAATGTAAAACTGTTCCTTTGAACATCACAAATGAGCGACAATTTCCCTGAGCTAAAAGAATTATTGAACGGCCCTTCATGTTTCTCCTTACAAAATGAATTTGAACCACACTTAAGGAGAAAAAAGTAAAGCTTTCATCATCTAACCTGGTTAGCCTGAATGATCTGATTACAGACTTTGTGAGGAGAAAGGACAGGGTCTCAATGTGCTTTCCTAGACGGAACATGAATCTCCTAATGATTTCTTTATTGGATAAATTACAAAAGGTTTTCCTTTCCACAGGCTGAAAAAAAATTGAGATTAGAACAAAACCAAATCTAGAGGAGATTTAGACGACGACATATACAGTTTGCATGAGACCTTTGCACAATCTGAACCTCTTTATCCTTTGAATAAATCCCTCTGAGCATGGATATATTTCATTTTACCATGTTGAAAGTTTAATTTTGTTGGAACAGAAGATACCCATCATAGCTCATTGACTTGTCTGTTCTCTGTTTGCCTTTTATATAACTGTATTAACAAGAGGCCAGACCTGCCCCTTCCATCTCAGATCAAGAACACGCTACCTGTGTGCTCAAAAGGAGAGGAGGGAGGATCATCCGACACCATCAGCCTCCAGAGCTTTGTAGAATTTGTATAACTACTACTGTGATCATTTTAAAATCACAACAAAAGAGGGGCTCCGTTCATCAGAGTCATGCTAGCAACTGATTCAAGCTGAAAATGTCACATCAAGGAACAGTCAGCAAAGACTTGACCTACTGTTGTGATCATGAGAACAACAGACCGATTTCTCCAGATAATGAGATAAAACTAAATTGATTATCTCTGATAACTCAGGTCAACTCAGGACTTTGAGAAAAAAACAAAACAAAACTAAGAACCCAAAACTAACGCCTCGGCATGTCAGATTTTGTAGTTTTTGAGCTTTTGTACAAAAATAAATCAAAATATGGTTTTGTCTTAGTTTTGTTAGTAACTAACTTTTTTGGGCACGTGAAGGTACACGTCTACCATAAAGGATTTGATTCTATTATTCACACAGAGGCACACTGACGCCTCCCTCCTCCATACAGTCATGATGATAAACCAGCTAAATGCTCAATACCATCATGATGACAGATCATAATGAGAATACTCAGATTGTATGGTCAGTGACAGATCATTATAAATGCACACTTTACGAAGAAAATGCTGCATTTTAAATGTAAAACTTTTTACCATTTAAGTTGCCCTTGAATCACCCCACCTCAGTCATTGTCTCACTTATTTTGTTTATACTCTGCCTCCTGCTACACCCTTTATGGATGGTTTTTAAACTTTTTTTTTTATCTTTAAGGTTGGGATTTGAAGAATATCTGTTTTCTAAAATGAGCAGCTTTCTCCTCTGGCATAAATAAAGGATTTTATCAGTTTCTGCAAGTGAGGGCTGCACGGTGAATTTGCCCGTATTTCCCCTTGCATGTGTGGGCTTTCCCTGAGTACCCTGCTTTTCTCCCGCAGCTCAGTAATATGTATGTTAGGTTAACTGGAGATTATATTGCCCTGGATACATGGTTGCATGCTTTAAGTGTTTGTCCTGTGATGGATCACATGAGAAACTTCTCTCATCCTGTCAGAGCTGGTTTTGGACGGCTGGTTAGAGTAACAAGTCTTCAGTTCTCCATCACTGTCCCAACATGCTTATCCCCCCTCCCCCCACCAAAGCTGTGCTTCTTCATCATTTGTCCCTCCATTACATCCTGCCCACCTTCAACAGGACTACAACAGACCTTTTCTCCCACAGCTTCATGAAATCCTTTTGAAGGCAGAATTTTTGGAGGATAGCGTATCAATCGGGTCTGTACAGATGGACAGAACTAAGTTACTATTTCAAAACTGTAATTTATATTATTAAATGTGAACTAAAGAGAGAAAAAACTGACCTGACTTCAGCTGCAGCACCCACACACATCTTACTGAGAGCCAGAAGGAAGCGAGGGGGTGAAGCTTGGTCCTGCTGTCAGAACTCCTTCTGCTCTCATCTCATCAGCCAGCAGGTGGAGCTGCTGAGCAGTGCTGGTCCTCACTGCTGCACTGAGGCAGCTGAGGAGACTGATATATTAAATACATTTATGCTGCTGAACAAACACATTTGCAGAGGCGTGTGCGATCCTCAGTAGCAGAGCCTGACGTCTTCACCTCGATGTCCTTGTCCTTCTGCAGGTGAGTGAAGAGAAAGCCCAGTCCCAAGTGACTGCAACATCAGGAAGGAGCACAAAAAGCTTGAGAAATACCAAGGGCTGAAAAAGGAAATAGAGAAGTAGTGGAAAGTCAAGGCCTCAGTGGTGGTCATCGGAGCACTCGGTGCTGTGACCCCAAACTGGAAGAGTGGCTCCAACAGATCCCAGGAACAACCTCAGAGATGTCTGTCCAGAAGAGCGCAGTCCTGGGAACAGCTAAGATACTGAAGAGAACCCTCAAGCTCCCAGGCCTCTGGTAGATGACCCGAGCTTGAAGTGAAAACGTACAACCACTCGTGTGGATCAAAATAGGGCGAGATGGAAGCTTTTTTTATATATATCTATATATAGATATAGATATATATAAACTAGTTTGAGAACAAGTCATATCCACCACAACTCATGTGATAAGGTGTACAAGCTTCTCTCTCAGTGGTTATCAGGCGAGAGGCGAGGTAGACCCTGGACAGATCATCAGTCCATCACAGATCAGCACTGCAGGACTGCAATAGTTTGAGTGATAGGAACTTCACATCCACCACATTAAAGTTTTACAAGCTGAATCTGTGGATTTACTTCGAAGCTAACTTATACTACGTAGTTATTTAATTTCATTAAATAATGTATTTATTAAGTAAAATGCCCATCTATGTTGAGTCACAACTTCTGAGGATAGTAGTTTTTCCCGAGGATATTCTTAGTTCTTACTTTTCTGGGTGTTTTATCTCTTGCTTGTTTTTTCTTATTATTCCTGCCATTTATTATGGTGTATTTTAACGGTGTTGTGATAACTGTAGTTTTTATATTTTGTAATGTTTGTGTGCTGCTGCCATTCTTGGCCAGGTCTTTCTTGGAAAAGAGATTTTTTTTTATCTCAATGAGAACTAACTGGTTAAATAGAGGTTAATAAAAATAATGTGCAGCTTGACTCCTACCAATGATTAATTTTGTGTGTGTTCTTTTTCTCATTAAGAGACAAAAAGTTATTTACGTCCATATAGAATAAAGACAGTCTTTCTAACAAACCTGAATAGCACCCTCTAGTGGTTACTTTCATACTGCAACTCAAAATGAAACAAAACCAAAGTAATCGGTGGTAAATTTGGGGATATTTATTAAATGATTCAGTTCCACAGAGCTCAAACTTTGTTTCTGAAGAAGTATTTACATTCACAAAAAAGCCATCAGGTAGAGTTCCTGTAGAAGGAAAGCATTTCATCTAAACTCTGAGCACCTTCAGGAGGCTGCTGAGCCTGGCTTTGATCTGCAGGCGGGGGTGGAAACGGGGGTGGATACTGGTACGGGTATTGTGGGGGAAACGAAGGAAGGACGTGTGGTGGACCTGCAAACTGAAAAGGAGGCGGAGGAGGAAACTGAGGATAAAAAGGAGGAGGAGGGGGATACTGGGGGTTAAAAAAGGGAGCTGAACATGAGGAAGTGTCTGCAGGTGGGGGCTGTGAAGGCTGTGAGGATGCTGGAGGAACAGCTGGAGACTGAGGCTGCGGTTCGGCCTTGCTCTCTGAGGTTCGTCCTGGACACTTCGCAAACTTGAAGTACATGCTGGACTTATTCTCCTGACTCTTAGTCTTTGCTGGTTTCGGTCTTTTCTCGCCAGTGAAGTATGCAGAGGGAGGGGCGAATTCTGAGTCTCGCTCATCTCGACGGCGAGTTTTCCACTCGCTGAACATGTACTCTGAAAGAAAACATTAGAATTAACTTTGGACCAAATCCAGGAGCACATGACAAATGTAACGTTAACATTTACAGTTTTGTCTTAAAGAGGCTCCAACTTAATTCTTGATCTGCAGATTTATTGTTTGATGGTATGTGATGAATAACTTTAACCTGTGAACAATGTTTTTATGAAAGTAGCCATGTTTCTATTAATTGTGATGCAAAATGGAGTTTGGTGCAGCTGAAGGCAGTAAGGTTCAGTGAACCAATCTAAATTATGCATGAAAATTTCATCACATATGGTACTGAATAATTCTCAATTTTCATCAATCAAGGTGTTTACTTAAACACACTTTCATTGTGTTCAGAATTTGAGGTGATTGTAGAAATTTTAACAGATTTTTGAATAATGAAGACTTACCTTTGCCCCTGTCCCATTCTCTGACGTGAGGAACTCCTGGTTTAGTGTCCCTCCTCTCCTGAATCTCCACTTCCACCCTCTTGAGAGTGCTGACCTCTGGTGGCACATCTGGTTGAGGGAGGGGCCCAACTATTTCACCCTCCTCATCCTCTCCTGAAACAAAGACCAAACCACAAGTCTTTCAGTTCACTGCACCGTATCATCCAATCTGACACAAACACTTTGTTGTACAAAGTGTTACACACTGAAGCAGCAGCTGAGATGAAGTGTGTGGACGCCAACCTTGATTCTCCTCCTGTTCCTTCTCCTCTTCCTCACTGCCATCCAGTTTTGCCTTCTTCATCTTCCTCTGCCTCACCTTGGCTAGTCGGGCCTGAAGGATGGACTGCCTCTTCTCCTTGAGTCGTTCTCTTTTAGTCCTCTGCTCCGTCGTCTGAAGGACAACGGATGTCAGAGAGAGGCATTAATCATCAGATTCAAGATTACTTTGATTTAATGGTTTTCATAAACACTTAAAGACTTCTGTGATTTAGAAAGAAAAAAAAAACTTCTAAAAAAGTTGAAGTGAAATCTGAATGATGACAAATCAAGACTTTTTTCCTCAAAAATATTGCAGACTTTAGGGATCTGTTCCCCAAATCTTTAATGACTTTAATGTTTAAATGAATTTAATGTTTTACATTTCTTCTACTCAGTTATAGGAACTTGCCATCCAATCATAATTTTAAGACTGCTGTTGGTTATAAGGCAACAGTTCCTTCAGTAAATATCTTTTACAAGTTTCATAGTGATTGTTTGAGTAACCTCTTTGTGTTGTCTTTCATGCCATGTAGTTAAAACTATTATTATTATTATTATTATTATTATTATTATTATTATTATGGCCTGCTGCCAACAGCATAAAAGTCATGTTTTTGCTTGTGTCTGTGTTCTCCTTCGTCTGCACCATTAGCAAAATATCTTGTGAACCACAAAACAGATTTTAATGAAACTTGAAACCTGGATGAACATCTAAAATTGGTTAACTTTCGGAATCAACTCCATCCAAGATGGCTCCCACAGCCCAGCCACCTTAGCAAGAACAAAAGTGGCTGTAACTTATCCAATTTACACTTACTGAGCTAAATTTTGGTGTGGTAGTAGCTGAGAGTCATTCCCAGAATATCCTTCAAACACTAACTGGTTGTACGATATCGTTTTTTTCATTTTGCCATAAATGATTACGGTCAACACTGCCTGGCTGTTAGCAAAATATCCCATGAAGAACAAGATGGATTTTAATGAAACAGTAATCATTGGATGTACATCTACACCTGAAAACCTTTGGAGTCAATACAATTCAAAATGGCTTCCACAACTAATTGACCTTCGTAAAACAATATTGTGTCTAACTCAGTCAACTTGATAGAAATTGAGCTTAAATTTGTTGTGGTGGTTAGCAAAGAGTCATTTCCTGCACATACTCCTGAGTGTGACATGTCACAACATCATTTTAGAGGTTTGATCAAAATGTCTGTAAGTCCATCCGGTCTCATCAGAAGAAGCTCTTAGCTAAAAACTTTAGCATTTAAGGAGGTGGGTGATATGCGCTCCTTCAAGAAATGCTAGGCTTGTAATTTTTGTCTGTTCTTGAGGTCATCCTGGCCGGACATTTCTGCTTTCTGTTTCCATTTATTAATGCCCAACACACCTGGTCCCTGAGCATGTCCAGAGTGTCCCTCTGCTTTCTGCGGTGCTCTTCATCCTGAGCGAAAGCATAGTAGCCCACACCAAGGTCTCGAGCCTCTGAGATGGAAGGGAAAGAAAAGTTGTTTCAGACAAAAAGAAGAAACCGAGCTTTGAAAAGTATTTGGAAATATTTTGATCTGATGCTTACCTTGTGCTCTAATATCCTCATAATGAATTGGTCCGACGGGCCTGTTCATCGCCTCCTCTTCCTCCCTCTCCCACTCCTGCCTCTGCAGCTCTCGACGCATGTCCTCAGACAGTAAGGTCTTCTGAGATGTGGCTATTCTACACAAAACATCATAACTGTGTTTGTTTGTTGTTGTTTTTTTTTTTTATTAAAAAGGAATTATTCAGAACCAAAATGAAACCAAACTTCAAAACAAAGTAACATCTATAAATAATGTTCATGTTTTCAGTTCCTAACAACTTTCTCTAAATGAGTCATGTTCAGGTCAACATCTCAAACACGTCACGCCATCACAATGTGCTCATTAAAGAGAAAAATCTGTATTAAACACCAACTTTTAGTTGAATACTTCCAGGTATAAACTGATATTTTTAGCTACATACAGTGCAACTGTTCTAAAATGTATAAATCTTTACTTTTTAGAGCCTTTAACTTGATTAATTTATAAATGTATTATATTAACATGAAAACAGTATGGAGTTGCACTTTTAACACCAAAATGCTTCCAAATAGCTATTATTTATACATATATTTACCCCTTTCCTTTAAGGTCTTGGTCCATTTTCTGAAAACTTGGCAGGTCTTTCTTCATGCACCTTCGAGATCGTCCCAAAGCGTCCACAAAATCAACCCTACGGGAAAACAGGAAAATCTTTAACAACTGTTACTGATTATTTGGAAGGCTTGCAAATTCAAAGATGCAAAACCTTGGAAAATTTAATTACAGTTGAATTGTCTACAAAGCCAAGAAACAAATCAGTGAGACATTACCATTCCTCATCTGGGTTCTGAGGAGGAGGGATTGGTGACGAACGGTCTCTATCCTCGTCGTCTTTCTCCACCTCCTTCTGTTGATGCGGTTCTCTCTTTTTGTCAATAATCTTCTGGGTGAAGTCAACAAGGTACAGGGCCTCTGTCTCTTCATCTAAAGAATACCAGGACAAGTTCAAAACAACAGAGGAACTGTTATCGGTGCATAATATCAGGCAGCTCACAAGCTCTACTCACCTGGAAAGTCTCCTTTTGTCATCTGCTCATAGAGCCTGGCTTTTTCCTCCAACTTGCGCCTGTGTTTTGGAGCAGACAGGGATCAAAGGTTGCAGCCACCTGTTACACATTTAAACATCAGGTGTAGCTGAACTCACCTGGATGTGTCGAGGCTGGTCTGCTCCTCTGCCAGCTGCTCTGCATCTTTCTCAGCTCTTGCTGAGACTCCAGCGTTTTGTTTACTCCAGATATTAGGCTTCTGGAAATGAGGAGAAGGTGGTGAGAAATCGCTCTGCGCCATGATGATAAAATATTTCCCTTCGCTTCTGAACTCAAACTGTACCTTGTTGGTTGAGGATTTAGCTTTGAGTCCAGCGTCAGCAGTTTCTTGCCCGAGTTTCTCCCGTTTGAACTGTTCCTGTTTTCTGTACAGTTCAGCCTTCAGGTCTACTAACTGAGAAACAAATAATGAAAATAAAATAAAGCTTTTTAATCAACGAACTGTTAGAGAATGTACAACTAACTTGTAAAGAGCTAGCTGTCGTTAGCCGTTTCATCCTTCAAATTAAAAAGCCCCACATTCACACAGGATCCTGAATTAACAGCTGAGAAACCTCTCTGTCGAGTAACTCACCGATGATGCAGCTACATCCAAAGGTTTCTTCTTTTTATCCATGTTTACGGGTTATTTCCCACAACATAATCCTAAAGTCGCTGTTGAACTAGCATGTTAGCCGTCGGACTTCTTCGTTGGTATGTCTCCAACCAGCGCACTACCGCCACCTGCTGTCAGGCCTCGGATCTGCAGCAACGCCTTTTAAAGGGAAGATCCTGAAGGCGACTTATTACAATTTATTTGGTTCGTTTGCAGTTCTCGAAAGATAATCCATGAACAGGATGAGGCAGATTTTATGAAATTTCACAAGTCTACTAAATTGAGTTTCTACAACAAATATACTAAATGTAAACACTTGGAAATATATTCAGAAAGCATGAAGACAGCACACTATACTAGTATACCACTAGTTAAGGATGCTACTTATTCATATGGAAACAAGAATTATGTCCAACTATTCTAAAACTTCCTCTCAGACCTAAAATTGTGAATCAGTGTGTGCTTTTATTCAGACCCTAATGTGGCAGAATGTACTGTTTTATCCTATTATGAATTATACCTTAATTATTCTGTAACACAAATATGGTTATGATGTAGTTTATCTCTACAAATTGCTTCCATTTGATACTGTTGAACTTAAGATTTAACCGTTTCCTGATACTCATTATTGCAACAATTAAAGGTATTTAATTGATCCTGCTGACTAAAAAAAAAGCCACCAAAACAAGGTTGTAACACTCTTCAAATATGTCTCACTGTTCTGATGTTAATGTCTGTTAGTTGTAAACATAGCAGCTCTAAGGGAGAGCTTCCTTCCTTTTTTAAAGGCTTTAAACAAGATTTTATTAAGAATCTAGCAAAATGAAAAACATGTCTGTTTTAAACACATTTCTTGTCTAATCTGATGTACACAAGACACAATTAATGTAACACTCAGATGTCCAATTATCAGCCAGAAAATGTCACGAATAATATTTCTTCAAAAAAAAAGCACTTAGGTCAAATGTGTGGGAGGAAGAAGGTGGAACTGAAGCAGACTAAAAGACCAGACTCACAAGCGCTGACTGTTTATAATAAATGTTTTCCTCTTAGTAAACTCTACGTGGTTTCTTCACATGCGGTTTCTGCCGCGATCATGTTCGTATTCAAGTGATTCAGCTAAACATACCTGAAGAAGCACAATTCAAGGCTTTTAATACATGAAACCAACCTATACTGCACAGCAGACAGACAAGGAAATATCCAAAACAAAGAACAAATCAGATTAGGCAGCACCACAAAACTAAAACCTAAATCTGTTTCTAAATAATCTGCAAGAACTTTGTCCTAAAATGTAACCAAACAACCAGTTGTACAGTATTTTTGTAATGAGACATTTTCATGTAAGGATTTTTTTTTTGTCTTTTATTTTCTTTCCACATCAATCTGAGAATATGTCTCAAGTCATTTAAAATATTTCCTCCTCCAGCCGCCTACATTTGTGCACGGAGGATTTAAAAATCTAAAACAAAAAGTTGCAGCTAATGTCCTCACAGCTCGATTCTTGTCTTTTTGCTTTCCTGTGTCATCTCTGCAGCTCATATGCCGTACAGCTGGGTGGTGTTGTTTCGGATGGTGTTGAGGACCGTGGCCTCGTCCTCCTCCTTCAGCCAACTCAGCTCGTGCAGAGTATGGATACCCATCCCAGGGTGTGAAAACCTGCAGACATCTTTGCCAACCTGTCAGAAGTCCGTCACAGAGATGTCATTTTTTTGTGATGGAACTTAAAGTAGTAAAAACACAGGGATTTATAACAGGTCTGTTAAACCGTAATGATGATTTGCGATTGATGTCAATAAGCCATCGATGATATTCTCAGTTGGCTGATCCACAACTCGTGCAAAGCCGTTTTCACACATGAACAGCAAAAAATGCTTAAAAGAATGTCCAACAAAAGGTGAAGCCCAAACGTTTTCACTGCCACTGTAATACAAATGTACTTCTCAGATGAAGATTTTGTGCTGCAGAGATCCTCTCAGTGTGAAATACAAGCTGCTGGTGCAGATGGACCATCTGTTCTGAGTGCATATGAGACAAGACAGGACGCAAAAAGTAAAATGCTGAGTTTTCTTTACAGCAATGGATGATGTTCTTAACTGTTTGGTGTTTGTACCAACACCAGATCTACACATTCACGGTATTGATGGGTGGTGCAAAGCAACATATAGATCAGCAGGAAAGAGACTAAATCATTAACTAACTAGCAGGTATCCTACAGCGACTTGGGGGGAAAATGTCAGAATGAATGAATCAGTTATTCTGGAAAAATGTCAAACATTAAAATGACTGCTGCTCATGTGTGAAAACAGCTGAAGTGTTGATTTTACAGCTTACAATAATTTGCACACTGACAAAAGCACAATAACTAAAAATAATTAGATTCAGTGCCTGGAGGATCTTCACTATGGTTGTGTTGTCATGTCTGATGTAATCACACAAATACAACTTAGAATGGGCAAATAGTATCAGAACTAAAGGTTTCTTCTCTTTGGGTTCCAGTTTGACAATTTATCACTAATGTCTGAAATGTAGCAGAAGTCCTTTTAGAAAAAGTTAAGAATTTTTTAACTAGACGTCCTCAGCACAGCTGAGCAAAGGCAAAAAGGGCTCTGATTAAAAAAATCTCAAAACTGACTTGCCCTTTAGATATTGCCATCTTACATAAACCACAGTTTAAAAGAAACAGCAACATCAAAAGGCAAATGAAAAAGACATATTTATCCTTTTCACTGACATTTTAAAACATTGGCATTAAAACTTGTATAACAATAAATACATTAAAGATAAATATAGAGCATGTACACGTCAGTGCCCTTAAAATGTAGTGTTTTGGGATTTTCTGAGTCTCAGTTCAAATATACCTGTCTGGGCAGGAAATACGGTGCATCCGTTTCCAAGACGATGCGGTTGAGAGGAATCTGGCGAGCAGCGTTTCGGGCCTCGGTGGCTCTGCTGTAGGTGATTAGGGCTGTGAAGCCCACGTACAAGTTGGGGAATTCTGTCAGGAAGGGCTCAATCACTGAATAGCTGTTGGTGAAACAGTGCCTGGAAACCACACAAGCATTCAAGAAAAAAAAAATTAAAGATGTTCCTATCGTTAACTTGAAGCATTTAGTGATACAGTGTCAATAAATTTCTCTCCCTTTACGGCTACTGAGCTTTTGTTGCACTTTCCTGTAACAGTGTTTGTACACCGAGGCAACAATCTGCCATCTAAACGTCACAGAGCTTCAGCGTTCCTCTTTTTAGTAGGTAATGAACCCTTTGAACCTTCAGACTCAGCAGGAATGTTGACTCAGAGATGGAGATGACTCAGTGGAGACAACAAACGAGGGCAGAAAGAAATGAAGACTTTGAGTTCCAGGAAAAAAAAAAAATGAAAGGTTCAGGTTAGCACAGTCAAAAAATGGTCAAGACTAGCTTTTTAGTATGAACATCCATCCATCCATTTTCTTTACCCGCTTTTTCCATTCCGAGTCGCGGGGAGCCGGTGCCTATCTCCAGCAGTCACTGTGCGAGAGGCGGGGGACACCCTGGACAGGT
>JAOXNZ010000166.1:15627670-15643027 GCA_028566095.1 Kryptolebias brasiliensis
CCCCAGGCCGGGATTCAAACCTGCAACCTTCTTGCTGGGAGGCGACAGCTCTAACCACTACGCCACTGTGCCACCCTTAGTATGAACAATTAGTGCAAAAAACAACAATAACAACCTGTAAAGGTAAACTACAATGTGAAAGGAGACAAAAATCAACATGACAAGACATTTTCTCCTTTTTCCTTCAAATCTTTCCAAAACAACCAACACATTAAACAAGTACATAGCCATGAGAGGTTAAAAAAAAAGAAACTTATAACCACGATTTAAACCAGCGTTGCGTGGCTTTAGCAACAGACACTAAAGACAAAGATCTTTTGATTTCTCGTTGCTAATAATGCACAAGCTACGGCCTCCTTCTGTTCTGGAAACTTGAGTCTTCTTATGTAGGTATGGATTGTGTTTTAGAGCTGGCAATATGTGCTACATTTATGTGTTACGTTTAAGTGCTATTTTGTTCCTAAGACACAGGTGAAGTAAACACAATCAGCAAGGGGCCTTTTAGTGCTGCTGGTTCTTTACATCAGTTTGGTATAAAAGAGTCACAAGAGTTAACTGGGTGAATTATTTTACCACTGATCAAATAATGGAGAAAAAGGAAGAGCTGAACGTTTAAAAGGGAAAATGAGCAAGCCTGAAAACACCCCACTAGACAAAAAGGCTGTTCAGTTGGGACAAAAATAAATAAATAAAAAGGAAAATGTATTCATCTACATCAAAAGCATCTGAGTTTGATATGCTTTAAAGTTTTCCGGTGTTCCTCTAAGTTAAATCCTGTAGTTTTAAGGTGTTGTACATGAGCAAAAAATGCCAAATTTACCTGCCTATACCCATACACATTGAAAAACACGTCAGCATGTCATTTGAAAGTACACAGTCTGAACAAAGATAAGAACAGGACAGGATGGTTTAAGTCTCAATGTAACGCAGTCTCTGGATGAGCAGGTAGACAATTACAGAAGGAAATGACAAAAATCAGGAAAATGACAGCAATGCCAAATAAAAGACTGGTTGATAAAACATAACAGGATTAGAGAATAAAACAAAAAGGGAACAGTTGTCACTGATTTTGCTCACACAGACACACCTGTGGATTTTGTAATCTCTGGGGACACACTTCTTCATGATGGCCAGCAGGTCATCGTCTGCGTCCCTGCAGTGGATCACCAGAGGCTTCTGCATGGCTACAGCCAGGCGCAGCTGACGTTCAAACACCTTCACACACAAAAACAGAGAAGATAAACAAGACAACATTAGGTCAAATATCAGTGATGCCACTTTATGATAAAAATCTAATCTAGTTCAGGATAAAAAGTATGGAGGTAACAGAGCATAAAAGTTAGAACTTACGTGTTTCTGCTTTGCGGTGTTGGTGAAGTTTTTATGAGAGTAATCCAGTCCCATTTCACCAAACGCCACAGCTTTTGGATGCCTCATTGCCATCAGTATGTTGTGTTCCTGAACACTTGAGTAATCTTTGGCAAAATGTGGGTGGCAACCAAATGCCCCCCATACCATGTCTTCAGCCAGCAAACCTTCCCACAGGCCTTCCTTCATCATGATACCAGGGTTGCAGAAATCTGTTATACAGCCTCGAAACTCCGGACTGAAGCTGTTCCCGTAAAGTTGCCGGAAGCGGCTGAATGTCCCTCTGAAGCCAAGTTTTCCATACAGCATGTCTAAATGGCAGTGTGTGTCAATGAACTCAGCCCGACTGTTCCTGTGAGGGTAAATGGTCCACAAAGGTTCAGCCCCAAGAGACAATCTTCTCGCCGGATTAAAACTAGAGGTTAGGGAGCGGGGAGGAAAACGCATGGAAGAGCAACACTCACTATGCCCATGTGAGACAGCAGAGTTTAGAGAGGACACTCTTGCATTTGACCGCAGAGGCAGAGCAAACGGATCCAGTAAATTAGCCTTGAGGGACGAGTGAACACTCTGAGTCTCGGCTCTGAAAGAGTTGCTAGCGTCTGTGTTTCGTGGGGTTCCGTCGGGTTGCTTGAATGATATAAAAACGGTCCTCTGTGGAGGTGAGAACTGTGTCCTATTGTCCTCTGCAACTGTCTGGACGATCTCAGTGTCTTCATTAGTGGAAAGAAAATCAACAGCGGAAGATGTTGTAGCTTCCTGGGAAGTCTGGAGTTGCAGGTTGTTCTGGTGAGTTGAGAAACCAGACGAAGAATCTGGGATATACTCCAGCAAAGGGACAGAGGAGTCGCAGTCTTCGACTTCTGAATCATTTTCTGGGAAAAATAACTTGTCTTCAGAGGTGGTCTCTACAAAGACAGAGTCCTGAATAAAAGAAAAGACAAAAACATCTGTTTTCCTTGGCCTTGTTTTTCCTCCCAGGCTTGACATTAGCTCTAACCTCAAAACATCTAAAAATGCAAAGTTCCTGGGTTTGTTAGTCTTTTTCAAACTGTGCAGAAAGACAATTCAAAACAGACCTGGAACAATTAACAGCTTAAAGACAATTCATTGTTTTTAACTAAAACGCAGCACTTTGAGTCCAAAACTGATTTCCCCAAGGGGACAATAATGTATATCATATTGTTTCATTTGTTTTTTAAAATCAAATCTTTGAAATTAAATTTTGTTTTTTTTGTTTTTTTGAATGGCAGACTTACCCTTTCATCTGTCTTTGACTCAAAGTTGTCATCCTGTGATTGTGTGTCCAAAAATACCCGAACGGGAGAAATGCGATCCTCTTTGAGAGGGACAACATCCTCAGACTTGTCAAGTTGGCCTGAAAAGTAGCTACTATCCACAATCTTTCTGTCAAGAGACACTGGACTGGTTGCTTCAGTTTGAACAGAGGGCAGAAAGCTACTTTCAGTGAGACTTCTGGGCATTTTAGTTGAGCTAGACTTTGCTTCTGGCTTGCCAAGGGCTGCAATTAACGCCATCCTGCAGATGGCCCTTGATCCCTCCTCAGGTGTCCTCTGTTTCTTTTTCATGATGAAAGAGTGAGATGTAGTTGTTGGTGCTTGATGACTCTCGGGGGATTCCACCTGCTTAGGTGATTTGTTCGTAGACGTATCCTGCGCCAAATACAGAGAGGCCAGAAATACATGTTTAACTCTTATCTGAGAGACTGCCATACACAGAAATGACTGAAGGATAACAGTTAAAAGATGGACACACAAGGAAAGATTTACCGTTTGTGTTCGAAAAATGTCTGAATTTTTCCTGGAAAGCTTCCTCAGCTTGGCTTTGCCTGCAGAGGGCACACTTTCACAGAGAACCTCTGCTTTTCTCTTTGGAGTGTCCAGACTCAGGGATCCAAGGAGCTTTGATCCTGGAGAGTCACTGAGGGGAAAGGTGCTCCTCAGCCGTTCACTTTTCGGTGTGCTGCAGGGAGACGGTGTGCTTGAGGCAACACGTCTCTCTTGAGGAAGAGCGGATGGGGTGAGGGCAGTCTGCAACCAGTTGAATTTCACCTTATTTCTATTGCTGTCCATGTCTGATCCAAGACAAAATTGGAAAAATTATGAGCAGAATTTCTCAAAGGAGGAACAAAAATAACCAGCAAGAAGTGCAGCACTCAAGTGTTTTTGATGCACTGTTCCCGAACAACAAAAAATGTTTTATTTGGGATGCATTGAACTTAGACTTGACTGACTTGCATGACTTGCATGTACATGGGTTTGACCTCAAAAACATTTTATTTTTGTCACACTGAAAGACTTGGTTTGTTAGTTGAGTGCAAATACACAAGAAACTAGGATAGTGACCCACAGCACCAAAAGAGTAAAATAATCGCAATAGAATAAAAGTGGGACGATTAAGATCCTTGACATTCAGAAAAAAAAAAAAGAGGTGAAAGTTTAAATTGCCTCCTATGTAATTCTGTGACCAATACTAAGTTTCAATGTTCATTTACATAAATGTTTGTTCTTAGTTTACCTTTAAGACATACATAATATTTATATTTTACAAAGTTACTGAACTCTGTATAGTATTACCAGCTCTATTGGCAAGATTTTGTCCATGGTTTTACATGCAGTTACTATTATTAGCAATATTACTTGATGCATGTTTATTCTATGATGGGGCTCAACTTCAACAAATTAAAATTGTCTTGTGCAAATACGCTTGTAGCACGATGTCTGACAACAGAAATTAAATACTGTATAAACATTTACAGTATTTTAAATTCATAAAGGAGATTTGTATCCCAAGCAGGTGTAGTTAAGAAGTCTGCCCTTATAAAAAGAAAAAAGCCTAATTTGATAAATAATCCTGAGTGGCCTTAAAGTATAAAATGTTAGTACATCTTACAATTATAATGAAAAACAATGGTAAATGTCCTGAATTTGACCGACTTTTAGCATAACACGTGTCAACCAATTTCACCATCAAAACTTTAGCCAAATATATATCAATTTTTTTTACTTTTCTTTATGATTAAGAAACACATACCTAATGTTTGGTGCGTAACATCTGTATAATGATAAAAAAAAAAAAACATTCAGCACAAAAGGCGCCTAAAATAGAGACTCTGACGATAAAACCACCCGTTAGCATCGTCGCTTTTGTCAATTAGCTGCTGCTAGCTAACAAACCTTTCAGACTTTACTCAATATGCAACTCAACAAATACCCTTAAAGGCCATAACGACTGCGACTTTACTCTAAATATTTACATGTATTTCTATAGGGAGATAACTGGGAAGCGGCACTGCATGATTTATTTAAACAAAACTAAATGTGAGAAGTTTAGTTACCTTTTTCTCCTGAATTGACTGAACCTGCGGAAGGTCAGCTAACGGTAATGTGCCGTTTTTGACACGAACAACTTAAACAATATTTAGAGAAATCGCGTAACTGAATAAAAAATGAATTATAAAACGTCTAAATAGGTTGTCAACTTAAAGTCTTACCTTTAAACAACCACCTAGATGGCGGTAATGTTTTATACAATTTGAACCAGATTTGAACGCAACGGAGCCACCACCAGATCTCGCGAGAGTAGCCTTCGCAATTCTCGTTTTTATCTTTTTTATGAACAAACACATAATCCGAAGGCTGCTGGTTCGATTCCAGGTTGCGTCAGGACGGGCATCCAGTGTAAAACAATTTCTAAATTTTTTTGTTTGAGTTTGCTCGCTGTGGCGACCCCTGAAGAAGGGAGCAGCCGAAAGAAGGACAACAACATAGATATAAACATGTTTATATTAATGGAGGGTATACGGATGAGGTGGTGCTTTTCAGAACAGCAAAGTTCCATAAAAAAACAAAGTCAAACATTATTTACCAGTCATCAATTTTAACTTTACTATGGTCGGGGTGTCAGAGCAGCAGGGAGTGTCAAGACCAAGAGTTCATCTAAGAAGACGATACCCAGGGTGAGGTACCTCCTCTTTCGTTTAAGCATTAGTATTTCTAAAAGTACTGTACTGTTGTGGAAGAAACTACGGCAATTGTCTTAAATTGTCTAAAAATCAAGGTGGTAAAATGCAGATAGTTGTTGCTTTGTTGGATTTTTTTTTGTTTGTTTGTTTTTCAGATATTGATCATGGGAACTGAAAGTAGAAACCCTTTAACAATATTAATCCTGTTCAATCATCCACATCAGATTATGGCATATTGTAAAGTGATTTAATTCATAAACTATGTTTGAACTTTGAAGCCAACAACCTTAAACCATTTTAAGCTACATAATGGTTTTAATATATAAACAGACCCACAGTAATCCAATAATAACACAGTTAAGTGGTCTAAAAAGGCAATAAATTAGTTTTAAATTCAATTTTTTTCCCAGGGTAGGGCCCCTAGAAACACTGCCATATATGTACCTTCCCAGCTTTGCTCCCATTTTACAGTGACCTGATGCTTATGATCTGTTTTTATATTTGGATAATGAGAAAAACAATCTATAGAAATAGACATATTTGACTGACAATTAATATAATCTATATTTAACACAATTTCTTTTTAATTGAAAAAAAAGAGACACATTTTGTTTTAGATTTGGCTATTTTCTTACTTATAGCCACATTAGATGTGAATAAAAATGGTTTTATTTGGACAAATAACTGCAACAAACAGTGATGGATGGAAAATCCTTTTTCAAAATACAATGCACGCTGTGAATGCTTTCGATGATTTCAAAGAAAGGATAGAAGCGTACGTCTGTGGTCCTGCTGCAAATATTCAGTGCTCAGAACAGACAGCTTAAGACAAAACCTAATTAAAAGCAGACAAGGCACATTTATTTAAAAAGAAAAGAATCAACTTTAATGACATTCCATACATTTAATGCAAATGCAAATTAATAAAAACAAGCTTTAAAGTGAGAATAAAAACAACTATATATTCAAAATCAAGAAGAATAAGTACATAAACATTTAAAAGTAAAAAAAAACCCTCTTATTATTATTATTGGTCTGGTTGTAATGATATAAGGAACCGGGTCAAATCAAAGGAGTTGTCATCTTTATGACTGATAGCAAATATTGTAAAGATGTTTAAAACTGTAAAACTAAGATGTTTTATATTTTTTAGTTATTCACAAACCAAATGTAGACAAATACAGCTGCTACTAAGATTTTAATCATTGTTCTACTAGAAAATGAGTTCACTTTAACATTTAAAATAAGTTCACTGTTCAAGAAACAAAACTAGACACAGTTTTAAAAATGTTAAATTGTAGTAAACTTTCTGTTAAACTTTTGGTAATCCCAGAAAGGTTTTATAACTGCCCAAGGTGCATCCTTTACCTAGAAGAAGCAAACATTCAGTCAATCAATATTTACACTTTTTTTTCTTCTTCATAGCACCATAAAATATATGCTATTATAGGGCTTTCCATTATAGCATATATTTAATAAAAATAAAAAAAAAAGATTTGATTCCCATTCGTTTTTTCTCGTTATCTCAGGGTACAAACTTGAATAGTGCGATTTAAAAAGAATGTGATTCAGCTGTAAAAGAGATTTAGGGCATAGATCCCACATGTGTGTGAAAATGTGGCACAGAGCTGTTAAATATTGTTCTGGAGCTGCGATCACAGCCTGGATCCATACTCACACTTCAAGCCCTTCTTCTCAGCAAGCCAGTAGCAGAAGTTTCTCCTGGCTCGGTCATTGAACACGTTTCTGTACTGGGGCATGTTTTGAGGTGAATCGGTGGCTTTTGATGCACCTGATTAAAACGATAACAGCAATTCAGAGAGAAAAGCTAATAAGTAAATGTGGAAATTGCCACCTTGTTATAGTGCAGTGCTTACTGTGTGCTTGCATCCTGGAAGGAACAGGGTCATCCTCTGCAGCTCCAGGAAGAGGAGGCAGCAGATTGACTATGTTGCTCAACTGACTCTTATGTTTGTCATATACTGAGGGACACAATAAGGCAAAATTGGAGCCACATTTCCCTTTTTTAATTTTACATACAAACGCATGCAAATAAGTGCTTTTTTGTCACCTCCCAATGCTAAATAGAAAATGAAACTTTCACAAACCTGCTTCCTTTAGCAAGACACTTGGAAGGGATGAGAAATAATCTGGAACCTATGGAGGAAATGTCTGATGATGGCAAGATGCAAAAAATGAAAATGTTTTATCAGGCTCTGCAATTATTACTTTCAAACTCTTACCATGGTTTTCATTTTACTCCAGTGATCTGTCTGGAGGTGAGGGAACATGACCGGGTGACTTTTCGGCCAAAATGTCTTGCTGATGAAGAAAAGAGAAGGAACGATTATCGCTGCAAAACAAATACCGTGCACGTACGTGTGACACAGAGAAAGCTCTCACTGATCAGGGACGTACAGCTCTCTCCTGAAACGACCCGAGTCCCAGTTTTTTCTCTTTCCTCCTGACTGCATGTTCCTGATAATGCAGCACTCGGGCTCGTCTCAGTCGCTCAAAGATGTGTTTGTGTTGCTCGGTTGCTTAGCGACAAGTCTGGCACTGGCGCTCCTGCTGCACTAACTGGAGCCGGCTGTAATTTCAGGAAATGACAAGACACCTAAATGGGGCATCCTTTAGGAGTCTGTGAGCTTGTACAGCACCTCCATGTCAGTGTTCATTTAGAAGTTATTCAGCGGGTACAAAGATTTGATAAATGGTACTACATGTGACATTTTTAGCTATTTTATTGAGAAATGATTTTGCTTTGAATGGAAAATATGTAGCACTGTAATGCCTGATATAATTACAATATAAAACTGAACAAGGTAAGAGGAAATAGTATTACTTTAAATACTATAATGGTTTAGTGGATAGACTTAAACATAAGCAATAAAAGAAAAAGGTACAATAATACATTACAAGTATATCTTGCATTTATTTATCATCAAAAATAAGTGTATTTCAGACACAGCAGCAATGTGTAAATTAGTATGCGGGCAACAAAAGAACACGAGGCAAAGCAATAAATATATAAAGTGGGCAACAACAAAAGCTTCAGCTCCTTGGTCACAGTGTTTCACAGCCTCTTTAAAAGTTATTTTTTTTGTTCCCCAAATGAAAATAAGAAGCAAAAAGTCTACTTCTATTTACTGTGGTGCTATACGCCTCCCAATCGAAGCACAAAGCACTTTAAAGTTACTATTTGCTAATGTAGCTATTTAATCAGAATTTTAAAAAATTTGCATTTGTAAATTTTCCCATCTGTCTCATGACATTAAATTGGGCAAAAACTCAGTGAGAGTTTAAACTGACCTTCTTTCCGGTAAGGGAGGTATTTGCTTAAGCCGCCGACCGAATATAACAACAGGCAGCAAGTCAAAGTGAGTCCTCTTTACAGAAAATGAACAGTGACAAAGAAAAGTATTGTCTATGTCTTGATTCGACCTCGAGTCTGAAATAAAGTTTCATTATCTCCAATGTTTTGCGTAATTTAACGAAATCTTTTATGTCTTTGCTGTTTATGAGTGAGCAACACAGTGTCATTGCCCAGGTGTCATGAACATCCATCCAGTTTCACGCTTCATTCCTCCTGGCTTTGGATCGTCTCCAGCAGATGCTGCTCTACTCGCTGGTTCATGCGCCGGAGATCTTCCAAATAGCTGGGCTGATCTTCGAGCTCCTCGTGGAGAGTATGTATGAGCTCCAGCTTTCTGTAGTCTTCAGGTCGAACCAGTCGCCGAACGACATGAAGAGCGCGATTCTTGAGGCTGTCAACTATGTCAATTCAAACAAACGATTATAAGGACTTGCTAATTTACAACTGGAAATACATGTTTTCATCATATATTTAACAAAGGAAAAAAGAAATTCAGGGTCCTTTAAAAAACATTTCAGTATTCTCACATTTTTCACCCATTTTGTGTTACTGTTCTTTTATGAAATGTATTTTTTTTTGTACAGTACTTTCAGATTGTGTTCAACTTACACAGTTTAAAGAAGAATTAAATGAACTGACAATGGCATTGTTTTTCACAAAATAAAACTTGTTCGATTGCAATCCAATAATGCTTCGAGCCCCACGATTGATCACAACAAAATATTTCATAAAGTTGTGGTAAAAAAAACAACAACTTTAATTTAAAAGCCAAATTAAGCTGGATGGTAAAGCAAAACTGATGAAAAATGGAAATGTAATTTAACTCCTCTGTTTTTCCTTGCGTTCGTTGTACTCTGATCATTGAAAATAACACAAATGCCTGGCTTCAATGAACTTAGCCGACTTTAAATTGAATCGGAAACGTACACCCATTCAAACATTTTAAGTAATTCGATTCATCTTACCTGGTAAAGTGATACTAACATAAATGCCGCGTGCGTCTGAGGGTTTAGGAACAAACAGCTCTTTGGTGTTCCCCCTCAAAGCCTCGTCTGTAGCTGCATCTCTGAACATCCATGGATGACCTGGGGAGGAAAAGAAAAGCAAAGACACATTAACATTTCTTTTAAATAAAATAAAAGGTCTTGGCACTAGAGAATACAGTTTCTGCTTCACTAAAAGCAAACAAGAACAAGTTTGCACAGGTGTACTAACACAGAATTAGGCTAGTTAATATAAGATACTGTATTCACATTATATCATTAGTGCTCTCTAAACATCTTTTTTTATTAACCCTCTCCTCCTAAAGACCCTGGTTTATATCCTGGATGTCAGTAGTAACATGTAAAAGTTACGTACACATATCAAAATTCAAATACCATTTTAATGTACTGGGTAATTTTGTGTTTGGGATGGTTTCTCACCCACGTAGGTCCTTATTCTTCGTCCTGTTCCTGGCTGTAAATTGTCGTAAGGTTGAGGTATGCCGCGATAATCTATCCAAAGTGGCCGCACGACACGACTGCTGTGGTTACAAAACACGGCATTAACCCGAATCCGACTGTTCAGAGAGCGAACCAGCGGAAGAGACTCCTCTTCTTCTTGAGGCATCGGCGCTAGCTAACAATATATCTTTAGTGCAGGAAAGTTAGCTTAGCTTAGCGGCTAACTGGCTAGCAAACCGGCTAACTACTCTGTGTTGCGAGTTGTCAACGCCAGCGACTCATGAAATTGTTGACATGTGCTCTAATCTACCGGCCTGATTAGTTAAATTAGTTAAAAATACCTTATAATTAAACACCTCCGTAAAGGAAAATGCAAACATCTATCTCTACTGGCTTCTAAATCTACTTCCGGTAAACACGAACTGTGATTGGTCCCACAGATGTGACGTATACGTGCTGTAAAAACATACGTGCTGTACGTGAAGTCAAGGCTCGTTCATCTGTCTTAACTCTAAAACACAAAATTAGTTGTCAGTACTAACCTATAGCTCATTTTGCGATATTTTTATGTACTTTAAAAGGCCTTTTTCCAGTTTTGAGGAAACCTTTTTACACTAGTTTAGATGTTTCAAAAACACTGCATGCATATTAGGCAGCTTTATCTTTATTATATCGTTATTCTGCAGGCCATGGTTGTAAACATAAAAAGCCCATGTTTATATTTTATGACATAACTGTAGTAAAGTACAACTGGTAACTCTTTTGAATGACGCATTATTATTGGCTAAATTACGACAATAACACACCAATACTGACGTTTTAGTATGTATGCAGCTTAATCTATTTGTTGAAGAAATCGGATTGAAGCCTTACTTCACATTTTTTGTGGTCAGAAAAATGTGTGAGGTGGTTGAAAAAAGAGGAAAGATGACAAAAAATAGTTATTGTTTATTTGAGGGTATTTTGGTGATTCACTCAGGCCTAAACGCAGTTTGATTTCAACATTTGAAAGAGGTTGTACATCTTTACTTGTTTTCATGGTTCAAAAACTTCAGAGCTTAAAATAAATATGTGTAATGAGTGTATTGTTTTTTCTTTCTTTCCATAAACCAAACACTTAAAATAATTAACAGGAAGCCTACTTCAGAAGCAAACTAAAATTTTAATTCTATATTAAAGTATTTTGCTGATCATTTTGACAATATTTAGTAATGTTTTTTTAAAACATTTCAAGTTCTAACAATATAAAGACATTTAAGACAAAGAAGAAAAACTCTGAGGTTTTCTTCGGATGACCTATGATTAGTAGTCAGCTGGAATGGCCAGTGGGCTTATATTTCCATATTTTGAAGCTTGTAGATTCATTCAAACTATAAGAAACTAACCAGTAACCAGTAACCAGTAATCCATTTTCTCCATTCCGGGTCGCAGGCAGTCACTGTGCGAGAGGCGGGGGACACCCTGGACAGGGCCACATAGAGACAAACGAGACAAACAACCATTCACACTCTCACTCACCTAGGGACAATTTAAGAGTTACCTCTTAAACCTAACATGCATGTTTTCTGTGGGAGGAAACCGGAGTACCCGGAGTAAACCCACGTGTGCACAGGGAGAAGTAGTTTACATGTTTACACTCCACCCAGAAAGGCCCTAGGGTTTCGAACCTGCAACCTTCTTGCTGGGAGGCGACAGCTCTAACCACTACGCCGCTGTTCCACCCAACCAGTAACCAATCAATACCTAATGATCTGAGCTCCGCCCACCTCCAGTCTCAGATAAAAACCGGGGGGCGCAGCAGAAGAAACCAGAAGCAGAAATGAATGTCAACCAAACAATGACTTTAATATTAGAGCTTCTCGTTCAGTAAGACTATCTGAAACATAATCTAGTAAGGTAGAAAGGCTTTGAGTTTTATAATGTTGTCTTCACCCAAACACTTATAAGATAAAAGTATTTAGATGGCAAACCACTCTATATAGGGGCTGTCTTTCTCATCTAAGTTTCTTGTTTTGATTTGTTCATTCTTGGCAACAAGTTCAAATTGTGAACAATGAGCCTGCTGAACGTCAGTGACTTCGTGGATGCGGAGGATGTGCCCAGAGACGAGAGTCTGGCCCGGGTGGAGATCGCGCTGCTCGGCGTCATCTTCGTGACCGCCGCCATCCTCAACACCGCCCTGCTGCTGGTCCTCTGGAGGCAGCGCAAACAGATGACCAGGATGCGCGTCTTCGTGTTCCACCTGTGCGTGGCGGACCTGGTGGTGGCTTTTTTCCAGGTGTGCCCTCAGCTCATGTGGGACATCACGGACAGATTCGTCGGACCCGACTTGGTGTGCCGCCTTGTGAAGTACCTGCAGGTTCTGGGCATGTTCTTATCCACCTACATGATCGTGGTGATGACGGTGGACAGGTACCAAGCCGTCTGCAACCCGATGGTGAAGTTCCAGCGCACGTGCACGAGACTGAACCTCCCCGTGTGCGTGGCGTGGGGGGTCTCCCTGCTGGGCAGCCTGCCGCAGGCTTTCATTTTCTCTCGGGTGGAGGTCGCGCCTGGTGTGTTTGACTGCTGGGTTGAGTTCATCCAGCCGTGGGGGCTGCAGGCTTACATCACCTGGACCACGCTGGTCATCTTCATCCTGCCTGTCACCACAGTTGTAGTTTGCCAAGTGCGCATCTGCAGGGCCATCCAGACCAACCTGCACAAAAAGACTCACAAGCAGGGCAGCGCCGGAGTCCCGCTGCCACCCAGAGCCAGCGGGGTGGTCGGCATGTCCAAGGCCAGGGTGAAGACTCTGAAGATGACTGTGGTCATTGTGTTGGCTTATATTGTCTGCTGGGCTCCGTTCTTCACCGTGCAGCTGTGGTCCGCCTGGGACACGCACGCGCCAAAAGAGAGTGAGTTACTGCGTGTGATTAACGCAGATCTGACTGTGCTGTGCCGTTTAAGTTATTGCTTTTTGACATGTTTTGTAAAAATGCAGAATTTTTGTTTTTTACGCACGAGTAAAATGTGCGCTTTAGGTGCGTAAAATGTATGTTTGTGCGTAAAAGCGCACCCTTTGCTTGCCGCTTAGCGCTTCTTCTCTTATTCCAGCTGCAACCTTCACCATCCTGATGTTGCTGGCCAGCCTGAACAGTTGCGCCAATCCCTGCATTTATCTTCTGTTCAGCGGTCAGTTTCCAAACAAACTGGCGACGCTCCTCTTGTGTCGCCGCCGGCTTTCCGACTGCAAGGATTCAATGCAGGATGAGGTGACGCTCGTCAGCACTCTACATACGAGCTTTAGAAACGTCTCCGAGTTCAAGTGACTGGAGGAAAACCATCGCGGAAAAACCTGAAGACCTGCGCTCCAGAGGAGCTCATTACCCCCTTTGATAAAAAGGTGAAGAGAAGATCTGTTGGTGGTTCTGATCATAAAAATTAATCTAATTTAGCAAATCAGAATTATGTAGTCATGACACAGATTCGCTGATGGACCAGAAAGAAGAGTTGTTTTCTTGGACTCTTGAAAGAGCCGGTTAGACTCTGAGTCTCAACTTATCAAATATTATTTTAGCTACAGTAAGACCGTCTTTTTAACATAAAATTATATAAAATACATCAGTATTGAATCTAAATGAGAGCTGAACATGAATTTTATACCTTAGATGTTTAATAGAGAAAAAAACCCACTTATTTAAGATGTAAAGTGGTTATTTTATCTAAAACAATAAGCACTTACATCATCCTTGGAGTTGATCTCAGAGTGAATTAATTGTATCTAGGGCTTCATGGTCTGAAGAAAATGCTGCTTTTAAGATAAAACTCAAAACAAGTGTCTTTCCACGGATGTAGCAGAGAATTGCATGAAAGCATCCACATGCTGTATTTGTTACTTCTTAAAAAATCAGTTCTGTAGATGTTCTCTTTAGTCTTTTTCCTAGGTTAAGTACATCTGAAACTGAGTTCAAGAATATTATTATGTGCTTATGTTTACATTGTGCCACTTGGTGATAATATGCTGTTTAAATAAAATTGTTTTGCCTATACACTTGGATTGTTCCTCTCTCTGTATATTAGCCAGCCTTAATGAATCACAATGTACACATATTCTGCAGCCTAACAGAGGGATGAGGAATTTTAACGCAGACAGAGCAGCATACCAGAGGCTGACAGCATGAAAATAAATCACATGAAAGCATGGACATTTATTTTCTACTACAGTATGAGTAACTAAAAGGCAGGGATAATTTGGTTTCCAGGGTTATTTTGAAAGTAAAGGAACAAATGTTGTATCATTAGACTGTAATGAAAAAGTGGATACAAGCAGCAGTATCAGCTACATGACAGAGCGGCCAGTAAATGAAGATGCTTTATTAGTTGTCTCCATGGCAGCCATTGAAATTTGACTTCCATCTGAGCTACAAAAACATGATCATGAACCCACTTCACACCAGAACAAGACAAGTAAAGATGAGTGTGGATCACAAGGGGAGGGAAAAGAGGTATCCCAAAGAACATTTTCATCTTTGGAGAATAATGGCAGGAGGTGGAGATTAAAATCTAAAATACTTCGAAGATGTTATCAGCATGACTCAGTAAAAACCTCTCAGAGTCTGTGACAAAGAGCAGGATTTTCTCTCCAGCCACACGTTGAGACATCATCAGAGACACAGAGTCAAAGTTATTTAACAAACCAACAAAGATGTTTGACTCTGTGCTCTGAAACCATCACAGCTGACATCAATAATCATTGTATGATAATAATACGAATACTGATTCAGCATTTAAACCGTTTTGTTTTTGTTGTTTGTTTCTTTCTTTATGATTTTTGGAATTGAACCACTTCTGCACACTTTCTGCTATTGTAGCCATTTATAAATGAAAAACATTCAGCTCATTCATTAAATCTGTGCAAGGACTTTTTAAGATAACTAACTTTTTATACATTTGTTTCCCCAAACAAAAAACATTCTGTTTAAAACCTGCTTCAGCATGCCTTTTCTTATCCTACTTTCAGTGAATAGTTGCAAATCTTAGCTAGGCTTTGATACTTTTAGCTACTGTTTTCTATAGCATTCTGCTCTTTATAGCTTTAACAACTGTTTCAAATTCTTCAGGAAATTCATTCTGCACTCCGAATTCTCATTGTATTTTCACAGAAGATCCAATTTCTCTGGTTAGTTTTAGTCTTTAATGAC
>JAOXNZ010000166.1:15643127-15656289 GCA_028566095.1 Kryptolebias brasiliensis
AGAAAACAGACCTGATCTGACAGATAGTCTGAAATTATTGTACAGAATTAAAACATTTTTTATATATAATGTGTTATTATAATTTTTTAGTTACATATTGAGTAAAGTACAGTTAGATTAAAATAATAGCCAACTAAATTCGAAGTGAAAGCATTATTAGAAAAAGATTTAATGAAAACTCCCAAATGCAACAGGAACAAATAAAGACATATAAAATGATTTTACAAATTAAAAAAACATCCTACTTTAGACAACAAAAACATGGCTTAGATGTGATTTTTTTTTCCCAACAAGAACATTTAATAAAACAAGAGCTCAGTATAAAAATACCAGGGATAATCAAATATCTGTGAAGAAATTAAAGTGTAGTTTATCCTAACATTCACAGAAAAGCTCAGATGTTTGTTTTCAGATCATTGTACAGCAGTAACTGAGCTCCACCAGCAGGTGGCGGTAATGCACCATAACGTTGTTTGCTCACTGCTGATAAACCGTAGAAGAAGAAGAAGTACAAACGCTTTCTTATTTGGAAATCGACGCAATTTTTATGTCTTTTTCTGGTTTCCGAGTCACCACCTGCTCTAATGGGAATGACAGCGATCTCCTCACACAGTAAATCTTCAAAACAAATGTAATTGTTGTTATTTTGTCTGTTTCTGCTCGGGGTTTGACCGTCGGCCTGCTTTGTTTTGTGTTTGGGGCCACCTCTTGAAGCTCTTCCGCCCGCTCCCATGGTTGTTTTCTTTTCATCGGCGATAAGGTGACATTATGGCTCGAGTGAGCTTAGAAACGCGACTCAAAGTGGTGAGCCTCCGCCAGCAGGGTCTCTCCCAGGCGAAGATTTCGAAACAGACGGGCATTTCCAGAGGCGCCGTCCAAGCCCTCCTGCAGAAGCACAAAAAAACGGGCCAGGTGGAGGACCGTAAACGCAGCGGGCGGCCGCGGAAGCTGAGCGGAGCCGACGAGCAGCACATCACCTCCCTCCGGAGCCAGAAGATGTCCAGCAGCGACATCACCTCGGAGCTGGCCGTGACCCGGGGGACGCTGGTGGACCCGTCCACCGTCCGGAGGAGTCTGGCCAGAAACGGCCTCACCGGAAGACCCGCGGAGAAGAAACAACAACAACAGAGATGTGACAAAAACTCAGACGAGACACGGACCAGGACAGAAAGAGAGAAGGGCGGGGACACATTGGAGAGGGAGCTCAGGACTGAGGATTGTGGACTGAAAACATTGGACACTAACTCGGAGGAACCCGAGAGCCTTAAGGAGGAGTGGGAGGAGGAAACACGTGAAGCATAGGAGGCTCATTGTGACACTTAACCCATCTGAGCATATTAAATACTGCCTCAGTCATGCAGCAAACAGACAAAACCAAAATACATGCATATATATTTATTAAATAATCCACACAGCAGATGATATGTAAAATAGCAAGGAGACAGATTGTTCTTAAGAAAGCAATCCTAGATATACAAGTGAGCTGCAACAAGAAAAATCAACATTATTCAGGTAGTTCTTTATTTAAGGAGGTGATGTTGCATTCATGTCAAGTCAGATAAACACAGAGCTGTCACTTATGTTCAGCTTAAGCTGCAGCAAACGAAAGCTATTGTATTTCGTCCGAATTAAAATAAAACTAATACGTGTCCAAAACACCTTTTTCAGTAATTATTTTTCTTGATGTTTATTTAAACTATCAACAGAGAGAAACATTTACTAGTTTCGGTGCTCTCTTTAATCAACCGCATATCAAACTTTTGAAACATCCCACATAGACCTAAAAAGCTTTTTTTTTTTTCTTAAGAAGTCATATTTCCCTGCATTACTTTTAGAAGAGATTAGTTGGGATGTGAGTCGGTGAAACATTACATAAGATCAAATTAGCTCCTCACCTTGTGATTTTCTTTGCAACAGGCCTGTTAGCTGTAATTTGACAGTAATGAAAGATAATTCGCTCATGCATCACACACACCATGTTCTCAGGGACCAGCCCACGCTCAGTAACATGAACAACTTGCATCACAGAATAATGAACAGGGCCCACGTGGCTGGGACCATTAAGTTGCTTCTTATTGTCTGCCCCTCGTTTGCTGCGCGTCTTCATCAGAGCGGATCAGCTGAATGGAGCCGCGATCTGTAGCTTTCCACGCTTCAGAGCACCCACAAAAAAAAAAAAAAAGTTCATTCAGTTCAGCTGGCTGAAAAGTGTAGCTTAAGACGCAGAGGGGTGGTACAGTCTGACACTTCAGGACACGTGAGGAAGTCAGTCTCCAACGTCGAGGCTTGTTGGATTGTTTTTCCCCTTTTATTTTTAAGACATGACTTGCAGATACTGTTCATCTGCTGTAGAAACGGTTTGTTTAGGCCTGACACGTTTTCTTTTCTCCTCCCCTTTTATGACTCTCTAAGCACACAGTGCACAGATACATGCTGTGATCAGGAAGGACTGGGCTAAAAGCGTGTAAAAAAAAAAGCAGCCAAAGTCCCAAAGAGTAACTTTGTAAGACCTCCTGAAAGCCTGGAGAACTATTTATCAAGACCATTTTCAAATCTTACAAGAATGTCTGGCTCTTTGGAAGTAACATATATTAAAAAAATAAAAATAAACCCTTAGCGGAGGATTAAAACTTTTGGACAGCACTTTATTTTTATGAAGATGGGTGTTTGACACATTTTCAGTTTCACTGCAGTTATGTCCACAAATACAAAGGAAACCTTTGCCGCAGTCTTAAAAACAGGAGTTTTATACCTCAGGTTTTATCTTACAGCCAACACGCTGCTTCATCCTACAGGGTGTGGTCTGTAGCAGAGAGGAGCGTCGTCGCTTTCTGTCTCTTTTTGAATAGATTTCTAATCCTCCTGTGTTTTAAAAATTGGTGGAAACACAGAAAACCATCCTGTGAACTAACACTTTAGTTCCTTAAAAAAATGTAACTTAGAACAAAAACATACACTTCAAAACAGACACCCTGTGTAACCCCAGTGTTCTGAAAAGGTTGGGACTTTGTGTAAACGAGACGAATGACCTGCAAATCTCATCATCATAAACCCATATTTTCATTTACAGTGGAACACTGCAAACATCAAATGTTTCAACTAAGAAAAAAGATCATTTTGAATTTGATGGAAGCAACACATCTCAAAAAAGCTGGGACAGGGGCAACAAAAGACTGTAAATTTAAGTGGTACGAATAAGAAACAGCTGGAGGAGCATTTTAAAGTGAATTAGGTGAATTAGCAACAAGTCGGTAAGAGGGCTGGGTCCAAAAGGAGCATTTTAGAGAGGCTGAATCTCCCAGAAGTATAGATGGGCAGAGGTACTGGAACAATCTCAATGTTTGTCAATTTAAAGTTGGGAAGACTTTGAATGTCACCTCATCAACAGTTCATATTATCATCAAAAGATTTGTAGAACCTGGCAAAATCTCTACGCAAAAGACAAGGTCAAAAGTCAGTATTGGATGCTTGTGATCTTCAGGCCCTCAGGCAGCTCTGCATTAAAAACAGCTCTGATTCGGTTCTAGACATCACTGCTTGGACTCAGGAACACTTCCATAAATCATCGTCTGTAAACACAGTTCATCGTACCATCCACAAGCATTGGTTACAGCTCTATCATGTCTGTCTTTTCTGGGCCAAAGTTCATTTAAATTAAACTGAAATAAAGTGGAACTGTTGTGTGGTCAGATGAATAGAAATTTGAAAATCATTTTGAAAACGACACGCCCGTACTAAAGAGCAGACAGACCATCCATCCTGTTATCAGCGCACGGTTCTAAAGCCTGCTTCTCTGATGGTATGGGGGTGCATTAGTGTTTGTGGCATGGGCAGCTTACACTTCTGGAAAGGCACCATTAATGCAAAAAAGTATATACAAGTTTTAGAACTATCAAGACAACATTATTTTCAGGGAAGGCCTTGCATATTTCAGCAAGACAACATTACACCACAGACTGCATTTATTATAACAGCAAGGCTTCATAGTAGAAGAGTCCAGGTGCCAAAGTGACCTCCCTGGAGTCCAGAACTCTTGAAAACATCTGGAGCATCATGAAACAAAAAAAATCCAGCAAAGAAGAGCCAGGACTGTTGAACAGCTAAAATCCTACCTCAGACCAGAATGGGACAACATTCACCTCCAAAACGTCCAGCAGCTGCTCCCCTCAGCTCCAAGATGTTCACAGCCTTTTTGGAGATGTGTTGCCATCAAATTCAAAATGTCCTTTTAACCCCCCCCCCCCCAAAGCTTTGTAATTGGGGTTGTACCTAATTTATCAAAAGCAAGGTAACAAAGACACGTCTCTTGGAGCCATGAAGTAAGCCGAGTGTTTTCGACAACAAGGTGTGTTGGTAAAACGTGTCATGATTCATCTTCTGAAGCCCGTGTGCTCGAAACGTTAGAAGAAATGCTTTTCTCTGAGGGGTCACGATGCCCGACATGTCTCTTCTCCCACACAAAGAGACGCATTAGGTTCTCACTGCACCTGCATACAAATGAAGCTCGATCCACGTGTCTCTGCACGGGACATTAACACACCTAAGTCCCATTATATGCACAAACATAAAAGGCAAAGCTCGGAGCCTCACCTAAATAAGGTGACTTGGTTTTAGGAGAACTGTCAGGTTTATGCTGAAACAACAGTCTGAAACGTGGTGGTTCAACACATGAGAATCAGACCAGAGTCTCTGTTTGTAACCTGCATGTTTATTTTTCCTCAGTGGATCCACTTAATGACACAGAAAAACAAGCAGAGGCCTTTTCTGGAGCCAGACAGCTGACCTCCTCAGTAAAGCATCCAGTAACAGGTTTCTAGGTGATGGAGATGATGGAGACTCAGTCAAATAACCAAGTATCTCATTAAAAGCACTTTTTTTCTGCACTATTCTCATCTATTCTTAAGAAATTATGACTTGAAACTACAGAATTGAAAGTAAAAGCTTTGAAACGTAATAAAACAGCAGCCACAGAAACACCGATGTTCGGATTTGAACAACGGTTACTTCCAAAGATCTGCTTCATCTGACAATTGTGAGCAAGATGAATAATCTTCAGGAACGAGGCTGCAGCCAGTGGAGGGATGTGCTCAGCTCAGTTTAGTATCTGGAAACTCAAAAACAAAAAATCCCTACAATATATGTGTTTGTTTCATGCTGAAGTCATTCTGCTGTAACAGCAGAATTACAGAGGCCGGGTTGGATTCATTTTAATTAAACTGGTCAAACAATTCGCTTCAGTAAAAGTTTTGTTTTATTTTAGCAGGTGTGTAGGAATTGGATCTAAGTTCAGTGACCCCTCCAAGGAGAGAAAAACTAATTACGTTGTTTGAACAAGTGTTTTGGTTTCTTTGAGTTGAATGATGCTGGCATGAATAAACTGGTAAAAGATACACAAGCTCTTTATCAAGTTATTTAAAGTGAGCTCCACCAATAGTTCAAATCTTTTGAAGGCAGGGTCCTTTGGAAAGGTTGGGAACAATTAATATCTTACCTGTTGTAGGTAGCTCTTTGATTGACCTCAGTTTAGAGAATCAGTTTCATTCTGACTTGATTGAAGAGCTAATGGCTAGTCTGAGCGGGGCCAAGACTAAAGTGGATTGCTGCCGTCTTAAAGATTTTGTGAAGGGTCATGGAAATCCTGTTTCGTAAACTACATAGTTGTCAGCTTTGTAAAGGTTTATAAAACTGCATTAGCATAAACTCGCATGAAAGTTTTAAAATTGGAGTTGTTTTAGGACGGCAGCAGTTCACCTGTTCCTGCTCAGACTAGCCATTAGCTCATCAATCCGGTCAGAATTCACGTATTTCTTCAAACTGAAGTCGTTCAAAGAGCTATCTACAGCAGGTAAGATACTGATCATGATATTGCCAAAGAACCCTACTTCAAAGGATCTAAACTATTGCTTTAAATATTAAAACCTTCCACACAACCCTTCAACCAGTTCCTTTTTAACCCACTAAACTCAATAAATTTGTTCACAAACATATTTCTATTTAAGTCAATGAAACAAAGGTTCCAAAAAAAGGTGTGAAAGCTGAGCGGTAAGTTTTCTGATCTGACACTAAAACTCTCATAAACTAAAACTAAAAGCTGTAGTACTCCACTACTCAGTCTAACAAACAAGACAAAACATGAGTTCTGTGCCTCCACTTTGAGTTTTTGTATTTAGCGGTACTGACCAGTTGTTGATTGTAGTTCAATGATTATCTACCACACAGAAATCAATGCTATCTATAGTCTCATTTCTCCATAAAGAAAAAAAAAAGAAAACAGTAAAGAAAAACAAAATTATCGACTATAAACAAGAACACGTTTGTCGGCAAACATTCTCAGATCGTTTATGGTCTTTAATCCTGTTCAGGTACTATGTTTACTGATAAAAATGACTATTTGTTTCAACCATTTTCAGAGCCACAAAATATATTATATTCTACAAACAGCAGAAGAACAGTCACGTCACGACAAATGCTGCAACTGCCCCATGATATATAGTTGCACAAATATGAGCCAGCGCTTTTTTCTAGAACTTAAATCGAAAAGAAACCCTTATAAATAAGAAACAATTAGCTTCTTATCGTGGCGCTGCTGTTTAGAGTCTTTCGTTCACATCTGAGGTTCACAGATTGTCCAAAGTTACCCAAAAAAATAAAAAATAAAAAAGACACCGAGCTGGAGGCACAACCATCTCTAACATGCCACGCCTCATGAACAAAATAAATGGAGAGCGGTAAATGCTCCCCCTGTTCTCCATCTTAATTAGCTGTGGACCTTTACAAAGCAGTCTGCCCTGAGGCACTGATACGTTTCGAACGCTGTGCGAAACCGAAGATAACGCGCGTTTCCCGAAGCATATCATCAAACGGGACAACGAGGCTCCGCTGAATACAAATTACACAGGGATTATATCAGGTATATTACACATTAACGTTGTTATCGCCTCTTTTTTGTTCAAAGTGAAAGAAAGTAGCCGTAATAATTAAATGCACATTTTATGTACACGTCAGTGAGTATGACAAATGAATTTCCAAACCTCCTGCATACAAAAATACGTCCCATTTAATTCCACAATTCAAAATTTCCCCCCATTTCAATACAGATCTACACATTCTGATCCAAATAGTTTGGCTTTCCTCCCCCCCCCCGGTCTGCAACATCTGAAATATCATCTGAAAACATATCCGACCCGCTCACGAAGCATCCGAACACCTGGATAAAGTTACAGCGAGTTTACGTATTAAAGTGGCTGACGCAGATATTTCCCTGGCAGCTGCATGCAGTCGGACTCTGCAAGTGGAGGACAAAAGGAGCTGAGGGTACGAAGCACGATGCATTCAGCTGACTTTTTGTTTCAGAGTGTTTGTGAGGACACTTGGACATGTAGCTGCATGCTGGGATGTTAAACAGACGTTCACAGTCTGTCCAATCTGTTCTTTTTTTTTTTTTTTGCATTCATTACATCCACCCTCCTCAAATCTACCATGAAAAAGTGCTATTTAAAGGCTCAGTGACCTTTCCACTAATGTGATGGATTTACTGCCAGAGGTGGGAGCTTGTGTGATGCATCGATTACTAGTATAGTATTCGCAGCCAGACACCGACAGGAGCTCCAGGCTTGGGGAGGCTGGCGGGGCTTTTTTTTTTTTCTTTCTTTCTTTTTAAAGAGACAAATGGATGTTTCTGACGTCACAGGCAGAAGAGGCGAGACCCCTCTCTGCCCTCGTCGCCCTCCCCCTGGGGGATCCGGGGGAGCATGGCTGAACGGGTCAGACCCCAAAACCGAGGCGGAGACAAGTCCTTCTTGGTGGCTGTGAACTTCCAACCCATGTGGGAGCCGCAGGTTCGGCACTGAGCGATCGTCCAGGCGTACCTGAGAGCAAAGAGAGGACGGCGTTGTCTTAAAGGTCTACTGAGCATCATCTAAACTAGTGCAATAAAAAAACAAAAAAAAACATGTTTTGTCCACTACTGCATCAAAAACAAAAGCAGCAGATAAAAAAATACAGCATGGTGGCAAAAACTACATTTCTTAATATCTATATAAAAAACAACAACATATAAGCAGATAAAACAACAAGTTTGGACCCTTTTAGCAGAAATAACCTTTTTTCTCTACATCTAGATTCCTATCTGGGTTTGGACTTTGTCCAATCCATTACCCTGTAGGTTTTTTTAAAATCCTTTCTTGATTGATTGTCTCTGTGCTAAACAGACCTGCTTTGATTTCAGACTGACAGCTTCACATAATCTTCAAGCGTTTCTTTGTTAGGAAGCAGAAGCTGAAACGCTAAAAGCAAACGGTCCAGAAACCAGGAGAGATCAAATTTGTTCAATCTTGTTCTCAAAACAGAAGCAAATATTTAATTCCTCCTGATCACTCCAACTGGAATTCGATGTGATGCTCGGCGTAGAGTAAATGAGCAGAGTTGTGCACCAGAACTAAATATTGTTCTTTAAAGTAAAATTATTTATTTGAAACATCCTTTTGTCAGAGGATATGTTGACACTGACAGTGTGTGAGACAGTATATTCAAATAAAAAGCCCACACTGTTGTATTTGTTGGTGTGAACAGCTTCATACCAACAACACTGCTTCTCTACCACAGAGAACCTTTCCAATAATTCATTTACTGGACCTTCTCCCTAAAACGAGTCTCAGTGCCGTTTTGCTCCACAGCTGAGGACAACAGATGTGTTCAGCTTCGCCCAAACAAATCATAATCCGGAGTCTGAGTCAGCCAATCTGAACCGTTAAAGATAGACTCACACTGGAACATGTTTAACTTCTGTTAAAATGAACATCTAAATCCATGCAGAAGGTATTCCAGTAGTTTTTGATCTACATGATGGATTGATGCGAGGCAATGCAATTAAATGCACCTTTGGAAGGAAATTTAAAAAGACTAAAAGAATTGGCACCGTGCAGCTTTACAATGACGCAAATATAGATAAAAACAGTACATAAATGTTAGAAAAAAGCAGGCTAGGAGGTCAAAGTGTTTTACAGATCGTCTTTTATGCTGTGAGACTGACTTATTAAAGGGATGCGTGTCGGCTGCGTGCCACGAGAGTAGCAGAGTTACCCTGGAAACCAGCTGTGCAGTGTGGAGGGCCTGCCGACCAGGTTCAGGTTGTTGGCTTTGTACACCGTCAGGGTTTCATGGACGTAACCGTGGGGGTTGACGTATGCAGCCATGGGGCCATACAGAGACAAGCTGAGGAGAGAGAACGGGCAGGGGGGGACGTGTCATTAAACATCGGAAAGACACAATTAAATTAATAGACCGGGTTAGAGCGCCATAGAAGGCTGAAGGATGCAGTGAAAGTGCTTCGAAAAATTCCTCAAAATGTAAATGTCATTTCTGCTTTGCATTAATAATAATAATAATAATAATTTTGTGCAACGATGCACTTTTGTTTTTCGTGGACCTCTAATTGAAAATGCATTAGCCACATATAGCACATCATTAGTCAGAGGAAGCGGCCGTAACAAGTCAGTCATTTCTGATTGTCTCACATTCACTCAGATAATTTGAATGACTAAACCACGCTTTCGTCAGAAGCATCCAGCGAGCGTCTGGAAAATCTTACTGCTCTATGGAGTTTTGTGTGTCACCTCTGAACAAAGATATTACCCACAACACATCACAGACAGGCTGAAAACGACATTATATAACAGATCGGAGGCCACATACGCTCGTGATGTAAGCATCGGATTTATGCAACTCCCAAACTTTCCTCAGCTTCAGTCCGTTTGTAATAACAGCAATTAGAGCGAAGAGCGTCATTTTCTCTCTTTCAGTAAAGGAAGAAATGCAGCCTCCTCTAATTACACCTATTCTCCATCTTTATGTATAACGTATAGCGTTCATGGTGTTACAAAGATGTTCCATTTAAATGTTTTACTGTTATAAAAGTTTTAATTTGTTCATATTTTAAGACCTGTGGTCGTCACTGGTTTCACTGCACCTGTCAGCAACAGCCCTGCTAACCTTATTGCGGTTTATGCAGCACCACGACTGAAACATTCAGCCTGATTTTTTATTATTATTGATAGAAAATCAAGTCTGCAAGCTTCTTCGCTTTGGTTCTCCTGCTAGTTTTATCATTAGTGATAAATCACATCAAAGAGATGTCAAAGTTTGTACCAGGGTTTCTACGCAGTCGGGAAAAGTTTGGACTTTGATGTTAGCATTTCCCAGGTCTGGATAAATATGAAAAAAAAAAAGGGTAGGGCTTCTTATTTATGGGAAAAATAATAATCATGATTATACAGATAATAAAGCAGCACCACTGTACAAACACAGTAGCCTGGAGTAAATCTACAGATGCTTCAGCAATAAAAATAGCTCAAAAAGCAACAGAAACTAAATGTTTAGGAACCCTGTTGTATTCATATTTGCACGGTAAAGCATTTGTACAGTCTGAAGAAATGAACAGCAAAATAAAACAAGTTATCACCTGAAGATCTCATTCTTTGTGGTGATTTCCGTGTCCTGGCACTGCTTACAGCACAGTGACGTACACTGAGGAGGAGACAAAATGCTGCGTTAGCACCAGGAAGTATGTCGAGTATTCTCCACCGGAGAGTCTGATCAATAGTCAACCATCTCAGACAGTAAACAACACACTCTGAAGAAACCAAAACAACATACCAGAATATTTTTTCTCGAAATTCTGACTGGATAATTGTATGAAAAGAAATATTTATAAGACTGACAAAGCACTGACATGAATCATCCTGAGTGGAATGTAAATGTTTGCATAAAAATAGTGGACCAACTAAACTTGTAGACATTTGCCTCTGTTAGCATGGCTAAAAACAAACATCTCACTTAAACACACTGGACTTAAAGCAGGATGACAGAGAGCAGGCTACGTTCTGTTTAGATAAAAGTGGAGGTTAGCAGAGAAGAAAGAGTACTAAAATCTTTAAAAAGCTTCTTCAGCACTGTCTGCATCATTTAGCTTGGATCCAAACACTCCCTCAGCTCAGAAAGACCCCTCCTGGGACAAAATGTGCAGTGTAAAAACTTATGTAACCACCAAAACAATCAAATTCTGAACTGAATCACTGCACCGACAGCACATCTGTCAGCTGATGTCAGGCCTGGTTAAACACACCAAAGAACATCAGAGGAAAGACAACAGACCCGCTCAAGGAGAACTGGATCTCATCACATCTTGGAAAAGGATGCCTGTTTCTGCAGGACACGCCAGTTAGGCTGGCGGTGATGTTTACGCACCCGGTCCATGATGTCCAGTTCACAGCGAAGTCTCTGGATTGCGCTGCCGATCTTCAGCAGCTGGAGCCGCAGAGCGTCGTCTATGGGCAGGCAGGCAGCCACCCTGTAGGAGAAGTCTGACAGAAACCAGGCAGAGGAGGAGGAGAGGGATGAAACGAAGAGGGGAGAGAAAGACCACACGCAAGAGACAAACGTGCACACGTGTGTGTGATCCATCCGCTATGAACAGAACAGACCTACGACGTTGGTTGGGAGCGAGTCATCCTTCAGATTCTCGTCCCACTCGTGGAGCTGTTTCTTCACTCTGTTCATGAGAGACTCCTGCAACGTGAGACACAAGAAGTTTCTGTATGAAATGTTTATACGAAAGGGAAATTCAATGCCGCAGCACGTTGTGGACCGCTATGCTCACAGAGTCGTAAAGTGCGTACACCCAGGGCGGCCACGGAGTCAGACTGGCACAGTAAAACTTCCTCTGTGAAGAAACAAAAATAAATAAATAAAACCGTGGGCAAATTAATGGTGCTGTTCCTTTTTTCATCCCAAACATTCACACAAATTCTCTTCCAGTTCTCAGATTGGGTCTGAAAGGTACATCCTGGAATAGTGTTGGCACACCGGGATGTCGCACCAACATGGAATAATTCCCCTGAGCTTAAATCTATTCATGGTGATGCATTTAGTGGCCTTTTGATTGTTTACAACAATATTTTATAATGTAACAACAAGATCCCAGTTATTTCCAACTAAAGAATCAGACTCAAAAAAGCTTTTAGTGCCTGGCACGCTGGCACACACTAGGAACTTGTTTGTTTTTTTTTTTGTTTGCTGAAGACTTCAGTACTTAAACAAGTCAAACTGACAACAACAAGATGTAACAAACACGAGACTAATAGATAATGTCTTAGGCGTGTAGATAAAATACTGTGCTGTACACAGCTGGGTGTATTTGTGCAGCTGAATTGTGGGTGGACTGATATGTTAAATAAATAAGCAAAAATGTACATATTTATACTATACAATATTATTATTTGCAAGAGAGCATTTGTGTGCATGCAGTAACAGTAACACAGAATACAGTATGCACATGTTGGAGCAGTAATATGGCAGGACTGCAGTAGTATGCCCTATATTTACACATATATTTACAAGTGCGACTCACCCTTGTTCAAACTATTAAACAAATCTTCCGTCTTTCGGAAACAGAGATTCCATCTACTCTGATGTTTGATATGAAAATCGCTTCAGCTTTACTTTTTTTTTTTTTTTTTTGCACAACAATCAGAACAATTCCTTCTAGTGCGGGAAGTGACGCGTGTGTTTCATGTGCAGAAGCGTCGGACCTGTCGATAGGTATTCCACCAGCACCGAGCCTGTTTGCAGCTCTGAACTCGGGGCTTGGAGGACAGGGACACGTGGAGCCTGGACAGGGGCGAGAGCTGCACGGCAGAGAGGGGGTCTGGGAGGACTCGTTCGGGAAGGATCTGCACTTTGGCTTGTCTGATGCTGAGAAACACACAAGGAGAACGGTGAATAAACAAGTGGTGTTCCAAGTAATTATTTTTGTGGCGTGTGTAATAACCTCAAATTGATATATAATACAATATATTGTAATAAACAACATATACGGCAAAAAAAAAAAAAAAAAGATTCTGTTTAAGGGAGACTGAATTACCTATCTGAAACAATAACAAACAGAATGTCAAGATTCTGATAAATCACTTTATGTGCATTACGTAATAATAAATAAAGAAAGATGGAAATGTGCCCTAATAAAGGCTTCATCCTGCAGTGGAGGATAATAACAAACATGATAAATAGCACAACTACAGTGACATAGGCAGCCTTTATCCAGCAACACTTCAACAGTTTACGCTCAAACTACCATTCATTTAATCAAAAAGAAAAAAAAAACCTG